>VUQG01000139.1:5315-15409 GCA_015106755.1 Etia nguti
AAAAACACAAACAAACAAACAAACACACAAACAAACACACACACAAACAAACACACACACACACACACACACACACACACACACACACACACACACACACACACACACACCAGTGATGTTGGATGAAAATGGGTAGGGGTCTTCCTGTTACCTTCTCCTCATTATGACACCGAACAAATAGAAAACAAGGGAAGCACTGAAATCAATTCATGGTACATACTTTCAAAAGCCTGATTAGTTTGCTGCAGAGGATTAAGTGGAATTTATGGCAACACGCAGAACTACGGAACTCCCCCCCCCCAAAAAAAAACCAAACCTTGAAACAACATACTGTATATACATACACACAGTGCACACAACCCATTTGCTTGATTTACTGGGGCCTTGCAGAAAACCTTTTGACAAGGTTTAATTAGCGTGCTTTTACACCGTTTTTCATGTTTAAAAGGTGATGAATTGTATAATTAAAGGCCTCACAATGTAAATCAATGGGGCAGAAAGAGAGAAGGTAATTAAATAGCGAGCTGGCTGGCATCATAATGTTCCAACTTTCATGGGAGACAAGCCACCCCCCACTGTGCCCAAACACTTGTTGACTGCAATAATGAAAGAATGTTGACACACAAAGACATCTCCTGAAAGGGACACCTAATTAGCAGCTTTTTAATCAGGTTAATACAAAGAACTATAAAGAAAAATACAAAGCGATTCTGTTAGGAGGAAAAGGGATTTATGGACACAGTCGCTCTTTGCATAAAAGGGTCTAAATTAGTGTAACAACATGGCATCTTCATTTGTGTCTAAGGCTATAAATTTTCCAGTGACAGTGCTGCATGGTTGCGTTCTGCAAAGCCCATTGAGAGGCCGGGCATTTCTGTAAAACAAGTCAGTGTTATATGCAATATTACTTTTTCATTCTCCTGCAGGGTGGGAGAACGTTCTGCAATGTCCTGCTGGGCTCATGTTTCCATCTCTGAACTCCATCTCCCTTTCAAATCAAGCCTGCTTTTTCCCTATTCTCTCTGGATTTAGGCCATTTTAGACCTATGAAAAGCTGCAAATGCTGATCTCACAGACCTCATTTGTTTCAGTCTCAGTCTCAGCGCTTAGACTCCAACCCTTAGGTGTTCTGCTACTTGAGCAGCCAAAGATAAAGCTGTTTTTTTTTTTTTGGACAACCATTCCAGCATTTCCTAGGATTGCCAGGGCTGGCAGCGGGGGTGCAGATGTGTGGTAATTGAGTCTGGAATGGGCTGTTTGAGGTGGAGCTGCCACTATGCCACTCAGTCATAGCTATTCCTCCAATTTTCTCTCTCTAAGGAGTTCTGTCCCTAGGGAACATACAACTGAGTGGACTACGGCTGACTGTTACTGGTGCTTGGAGCTAAAGATAATACAGCTCCCACTGTCATCGACACCCCCTGACACCTCGCCCACATGCTGTTCTCACATACTGTATTGTAGCCCACTCTGGCAACACGATTAACCATTGACTTTCAGACATTCCCATTAGTGCCCTCTTTTGGCTCTTTAATTTACACTATAGTATGAATGAAAAGGTCTCCTTTTGCTTTTTACTCAAAAAGCTTAATGGATAAGTGGTTTCTCTATTTAGAACTTAAGCCGGCCTTTTAAGCTGTATTTTTTTTTGTGTGTTTTACAGTTTTGACCTTATTTTTACACTTTTGCTTTGCCTTGATTTGAGTGAAATTGTTTTTACAAAAAATGTGGAAGGCAAAACAAAACTGAGCCAGTGCAAGATATTAAAAGTCATAAATAACATCTGCTAGCGATTAAGAATATTTTAGGCCTCACGGGCCTGGAGACCAGCGCAAAAACCCCTGGCATGGCACTGCTATTGAAAAATGTGCATTCCCCGAATGGTTTGCTTTTACTAGGTGGAATCATTTGCACAGAAGGCACTACATCAACATTCTCCTTGTTTTGTATTCTAATAGCCACGATTGGCCACAGTGTGCATGGAAAATGCTGACTCAATTTATTCTCCAAGCTGTACTGAAACTGTTAAAAGAAACGGAAATCGGAAATGCTGCAACCAACAAATTTTGAAA
The DNA here is from genome assembly GCA_015106755.1 of Etia nguti. Taxonomy (NCBI): domain Eukaryota; kingdom Metazoa; phylum Chordata; class Actinopteri; order Cichliformes; family Cichlidae; genus Etia; species Etia nguti. Next base: position 7,388 of record VUQG01000139.1, read on the forward strand.
GCACAGTTTTCAATTTGAATGCAATTAGTCTCCATTTCCAGTTTAAATCATACTTTTCACAGTTTCACTACCACTTGGCAAACAGTTGCTGAGTGTTTGCAGACAGATCAGCATCTTCCATGCAAATTAAAGGTGACCATGGCAACCTGCCAGTGACCAAACCAATTGTGAGGGCCCTTTATATCTGTTTTAGATCAACTTTATGCTAATAACTGCCATTATCGTACAGCAACCGCTCACCAACCAGTCAGGGAATACACGTGTTTCCGTTGTAACCAATTGCTGTCAGGTGTTTGCCGACAAATCTGTAGGACTGTGTCACTGAGGTCCCAGCTTGTTAAGTACATTGTAACTAGCAAAGCTTCCCATTCTCAACCAAGTCATCAAGTCTTGTGTTAACTGACTGGTTAAATGTGGTAGTTTCATACTCTATTGTTCAAACATGATTGTAATAGACTATCAGTTCAATAAACTTCCAATTTCACAGCTTCACATCTCAAAATGAACCAGAAGTTAAAAATGGCACATCGGAGACTGATTTGCGTTGCGTCTTTCTTCATCCTTTTTTGTCATATTACTTCCACTTGCTGGCTGTAACAGCAAGCGCTGACATGTTCTTAAACGTGTTTACTGTATATATTTATATTTCCATTGCATGAGCCACAGAATGACGATGGATCCGCTATAGTGTACATTTCACTGGGAGGCAAATGTAATTCCTTCCATTGTGTGTGTTAAAGCCCATGGCTGCTGTGTGGGTGGCTGTCACCCGGTGTCAACAAACAGCAGGTGGGGCCCACATGACCACCTGGCACATGAAACACAGATCCATGCATTAATCCATTCCAAGACACAAACAAAAATCCAAAAGAAGATAAATACCTATAACTGCAATCCACATAGAAGGGATGACAGCCTACAAATTAATTAATTGGCTCTTCTACAGTTTTTAGCATGAGCTGCCATTTCCTACTGATTCATCCTTTTGTGAAATATAAGCATCTCCTTATCAAGTGCTCATTTTCATTTCATAAAAGCTTAGCTTTGGAGTTGTGTAATGCAGTCAGCAAAAGGCCAGTCCCATTACCGTACAATATAAAGACTGCACACAGGAAAACACAAATTGAAGCTATTAGCTAGGAAGAAGCTCACAGCAGGTCACTTTTTACCTGCTTTTGAAAGATCTCTCTGTGTGCATAAAGAAAAGTCTATGATAATTACTAAGAAGCTGATTACATGAAAAGACAAAACCATTTTTTGAGAACAAGCAATAATGGGTGTTGGGTTACTTGTTCATATCCACAGGAAGACGTGAAAAACATACACAATTGTTTTAATGCCTGTACTGTTTGATATACAAAAACCCTTAGTGTTGTCTTATTACTTGAACATAGAGCTTATTATCTACTTATTCTTCTCACAGCCACATACTGTACAACATTGTAGAGGCAAACAGTATACAGAAAACAAATTAATGCCAAAATGTTGAAACTATCCACAACTGCCAACTTTTTTGAGTAACTCAAAGGAAATTGTATTTTCAGCATTAACTGTTCTACAGTGACTCACAAGTGCAAAAATAGTTGGTTCCAGATTATTATCAAAAAGGAAACAATTTGAACCATATTTAAAATCAAAGAAGGCAAAGCTCAGAACCGTTTGCAATTTTTATTTCATGAGCTTCAAGGGAATTGAACAATGGCACAGAAGGAAATGGGGTTGTGAGTGTAACCAGTCACCATGTTTTTTCCTTGTTTTTAGAGGAGTTGCAATTTAGGGGGGCGGAGCAGGTTAATGGCCAAGCGTTAAACAGCTGCTGTACTTAATTCAGCTTGAGAGGTTGTTATGAGTCTCTCTGAAGGAAAATGTGGAAGAAAAAAACGGCAACAAAGAACAAAATTTGTCCCGTTTCACACAAATTAAGAATACTAATATATACTAAACATAAAAGGCCTGTCCATCATAGTCTTTTACAATTTGGTGCATCTTTGAGTGATTAAATCCTTTCCAAATTACTATAAGACACCTAAGACATGTTGGAAGTAGTTCAGAGGGCCTAGAGAGTATAAATCAGTAAGACACATAATCAGTAATATTCTCCAGGTATCTTTGCTTTTCATGTTAAAAAAAAAGAAAAAAAAAGAATATATTTTAGTAGTGGTGAACAAATGAAATCCACTGAACTGTTTGCAACAACTGGTCAACAATTAATCAAAGAAAAATATCAAAAAACATGTTTTTAGGAACATAATTTGATATCTGGGTAAAAATTAGTGCTTTATGTTGAACTACTTGATGATGGGACACTTCAGGAAAAATGTTTATTCAGAAATAGGACTGTTTATGCAATGGGGATCATTTATGGAATGAAAAATAAGACAGTTCATTTAATTTTTAATAATTCCTTTTTTTATAGTTTTTTTTTTCAAATATATATAAGTAAAAAGATGACACTGAGTGTTATGAAACCATGAAATGGTACCCTGTTGTGTTTTTGTTTACATTTCCATAGTGACGAATCTTTTCTTTATCAGAGCATGAACATCTCTTCTGAAATATTTTAAATAGCATCTATCTATCCACCCTAGAAAAGATATCTGCAAGACTAATAGTGATCTTACAGTGAAGCACTGAACCCTTATCACTTTTGTGCACACACTTCTGACATTGTGAAACAAAGCACAGCATATGCTGCTGGATGTCTCCAGCCTCAGCAAACATTTTTGTTTGGATAGCTATAAAAAGGATAGCAATAAAAAGAGTACACAGAAGTCCCAAATGAGTTTGCCTAAGTAGATCACTTGATTAAATAGGCACAAAGAATCATCTCCGCAGTTTAACTCGCCCACTTACTAACTCTGGCATCACTACCTGTTATCTGCATTATGCAAATCTTGTTATAATTTAAACTATAAGCTTGATGAGAAATAAAATAATTGCTGTTATGTTTAGCTCATCCCTCTTTGCTCAGGCTTCATGTGCTTACGCTTTATGCTTTTTCTGTGTATTTCATTGGCTATCTACTTGAAATTTTTTATCCACAAGCTAATGTTCTACAATCCTGCATTTCAAACTGGAATGATCCTATGGGGCTTTGATTACAGACTTGTAGAGTGCACAGGAATAAACCCCACCAAAGCTGAATGCCTGCTGTTGATTTTCTTTAATCGCTTACAGTATCTGTGACTACATCGGTTGCTAAGTTTGGAATGCTACATGAGGCCTACTGTCTCCACAGTCTTCTGAGCCCTAGTGATCTTTAGAAGGAGTTACACAGACGAACAAAATAACTTCATTATACTGATTAATTAATCTTGAATCCTTTCAGGGAATTGGTCAAATGGATAAATGGGGCTCTATGCTGATGAAAAGCACTCAGATGATTGGAGTTAAAGCTAAGACGTGCAAGTTTTCTAGCACACTGAAATAAATCCACTGAATGATTCTTGGAAAGCTAAATACATATTTATGTTTCTGTTTTAAGCCTATGTACTATTGCAATCCAACTTCAGTCCTCCTGCTTCACGTATACCTCGGTAACAGCAACACATATCCACACTCTCAATCGTGGCAGTGTATTTAAGCTGTCAGTATTCTGTTCATTGTTTCGCAGCATGCTCACCCAAAAGCTGTCCCGTTGCTTGTTGGCACTGCTCCCATCAGCATTTCAAAAGCTACATTAACCCAATAGTAGCTTTTCAAGAGCAACTTCCTGCCACATCAGCCTGATTATGCCATTTCAAAGAGTTTGAGGAGTCAAATACAGTTTGGTGCTGGTAGCGGCATCATTACCACCACAGTGCAAGTATTGTGTTTGCATATGCAGGTGCAAAATGAATGTGTAATCAGAATCATTATTAGGGTGCATCGTGTAGCTCATGAAATAAAACTGTAGTACATATCATGCCAACAAAAGTGCGAATTTTGATTCAAAAGTGAAATTGAAACTAGGATCAGAGAAGATAAAGTGCTGTTAAATCTATCAAAAACACACAAAAGCCCCACCCTCTAAAGTTTGCTTCTACCCATGAAAATATGCATGCACCATAGTGCGCTGTATGCACCTCCTATTGCTTCTTTCATGCACTTGTTTATGGATGTTTCTATTTGTCTGTGCTCTTAGATATCTTCTGAGCTTGACTGTGAATAATGATCTCAATGCTTGTGGTGGCTGAGCTAATTACTGGTTACTGGTAACTGAGATTGCATGTTATTATTCACAGCCAGACTCATTGCCTACCAACCTTATAGCCATACATTGTTGGTTAGGTCCAATCAAACAAGTGCCACATAAGAACACATTGTCTGAAGCCATTAATTTCCTTAATTTGGGTTTCTCAGACTGCTGCTACACTTCAGCTTAATTGCTGGGTTCTAATTAATAATAATTTCACTACATAGTATGTCACCTGCATGGTCCGAGTTGCCTTGAGAGGAGTTTCGGTACGCCTGGTAACAATGGACACGGTCCCAGCTGTTTTGTATTTTTGGTTAATATATTCAAGTTGAGTTTTGGTTCTGGTGCTTGAAGTTTTGGATTGCTGTTTTAATTTCCTTCTAATACCTTTGAGTCTCTGTGTATGTTATTTCTAAAGATTAGTTTGTCACGGTTCACTAAAAGGACTCAACTGCAGGTCACACTGAACAGTTGAGTCAAGGTTTTAATGAGCTACTCAATGTTGTTTCCAAACAACAGAAATGAACCAAGTATCTTCGTTAAAGCTGAATGTTTACAGGCACACGCAAGAATTTAGTCACTAAAGCAGACAAAACTTAAGATATTTCATCAGAAGCAAAATGTTAAACTCAGGAAGGGTTTTTGTTCCAAAATCAGGTAACTTTAAAATTATCTCAAAAGTCAGAATGTTCATTTAGGTAAGTAGCTTGTTACTCAGTCGGAAGAGTCTTTCTTTTCTTGCACAGGTTTCCGTCCTCCTTCTTTGATACAGGGTCAACTTCAAGCCTCTAAGTTCATGTTTATTTCCAGAGAGTGTGTGGGAGAGGGGGTCAGGCAGGTATGCAGGTAAGTATTCCAGCAGGCACACCAGACAGAATCCTCTAAGAGGAGGAGGGGGAGGAAGAGGAGAAGGAGACAAGCAGGTAAATACAAATCTAGGTTTACAGGGCAAGTAGGTAACTAGATCATATATCTGAATTGCAAACAGTCTGAGCAACACTATCACATAAAGTAGGTAACAATCTGGCACCAAGTGAAGATAAAAGGCAGGTTTAAATACTGTCGGTCACTGGGGATGTAAAACATATCTGCCTGCCTGAGTCCTCCCTAGATCATGCCTACTCCTGGAAGCTATTGGTTAGTTACACTCACAGTCATGCAAACTTACAGGGGAGAGAAAGAGAGCGATAGAAGGCAGGTCTGGACTAAAGCTCCGTGCTATGAAACAAGTACAACAAACCTAGGCTCTTTCCCTTATGTGGATTCACTTATCAGCATAATCAGTCACATGAAGCTGGTTAGCAACTCAGCAAGTCAATTGAAGGTTTCACATGTTCATTCAAATTAAATGGGTGGAATTGGTAGCATTCAACCAATCAGAATTATGTATTAGTCTACTGGCTGATGTTACAAACAAAGATAAAACTGTAATATGGGAGAATGTGAGTGATTATATTCGAGTATTTCATTAAATTCATTCATTCCAAAGACAGTTTTAGTCTGTATTCTTTCAGCTGCAGCCTCAGAGACGAAAAAATCAGTATACAAACACAAATGATATTTTTAGTCTATCTGCAAATTTAATATAAGGTCAGTAATTATAACTAGGTGCCTTCTAGCACTATGTTTGCATGTTTATAGAACAATAAAATTGTTGTAAAACTGCAGCCAGCAGTAAAAAACTCCATCAAGGAATGAAGTTGCTTCTAGCGATCTGTATTCATTACTCATGTTCATCAGGAAAACGGAAACATTATTAAAAAATTAACTTTAAATCCTCCTACCATCGGTGTATACAGATCTGAGGGATTTTCCAGGAATGATAATGCTATTTTTCAAAGAACTGATTGGTCAGTAAGCACTGATTTCATACTTGTTCACATTTGCAGTGTAATTGACCAAGGAACAGGTAAGAAGTGGAGCATCTTCATAGTACAGAAACACCAAAGTTAACCCTGTAACATACCTAAAGTACCTTTATATGATCATTTGTAAGTTTTTCAGACCTCAACATCATCAGCATGTTTTTTCCCCTAAAATAAATTGTGCCAAATACAAGATATAGAAAATATGATACAAATTAATGTAATTTTTTTTAAGGTTAAGTAAACACTCCGGTTTCAAAAAGTTTGAATTTTCTGGCAATTATTTTATGATTCAGGCTTTACAGGGTTAAACCGGAAGATGCCTGAATGAGACTAAATCTCTCTTAATATTACAGGCCTATGGAGGACTAGGGAGACCAGACAGAGTTCTAGTGTTATCTTGTATTTTGATTGAGGTATTCTGTTAGTAGTTGTAGTAGTACTCTCCACAGTATGTGTGTTCCTGTTTCCATGATTATGCATTGGTTTCTCTGTGTTCCCTTGTTAAGTGTTTATATCTGTATCTGTTAGTCTCTTGAGCTTCTTCCTGAGTATACCATGCTAGTTTTGCTTTGTGCTTATCCTGCTGTGTTTGGATTCTGTTCCTTCTTTCATTGGACCTGCTACCAGCAATAAATATTGCTTTCCATTTGCAGTGTCAGTCTCCTGCATTCTGCACAAATTTGCAATCCAAACAGCAGCAGATTGTGAAACAAATACTGGCATGTTTGCTACCAAGCAGACCAAACTGATATAAAATGGGCCAATCACAATTGTTTCAATTTGCATTTGTTTAACATGTAGTTCCCGGCGGGGTGGATTCTGGGCAAAGGTGTAAGCTATGGGGTAGGGTAAATTTCTAAAAGAGGATTAAACAAAACAAAAGCAAAAAAAATCCAAATGAAACTTCAAGATAAGTTAGCTGGCTGGGCAAAGACAGGTAAAGGAGCTATTATTTTCATTCATTGGGAATCTAAGGTTTTTGGCCAGAGAATCAATTACAAAGCATCTTAGCAATGGCAGTTTGGAAGTATAAGAAATTTGTAGGTAATTCAGGGGAGATCTGATTATGCCCTTGAGTCTCTGTTTATTTTTGGTTAGGAGTTTGCATTTAAAGGATATCTAGTGGGTAGATATCCTTTAACTTGACATATTCTTGTGGGGAGATCAGGACCTAGATGCCAAATGTTACTGCTAGCTACTTCCTAGCTACTTATTGCTTAGTGCTGGGCTGACAGACTTTACCGTCATCATATAGGAACATTTGTTTAGAGGATACTCAAATGTAGAAGGAGACATAGATCTTTCTGGTGTGTTTGTACAGTGTAAATGATAATAAAAAAAAGAAGAAACCATGGCTTTACAGCAATCAGATAGTATATTTAAAATGTAAAAGTCTACTTTTGCTTAATTGATCCAAACACCACATCAGTCCTCCATCTGAAGAACTCTAGAGACACTCCAGACAGTTTAGATTTGATTGAGCCAGCCTCTCTCTTCTTACATGAATAGCCTCACTGGACCCACAGCTGCAGTCAGGCCTCCTCTGCAAACATGAGATCGCTGTATGCTGTCAGTCAACTAAGAACTGATGTGCCTCAATGCCATGCTCATATCAAACAGCACAGGGGTTCACAGACAAATACTTTTCCTCTCTCCCTCTTTGCATTAAACAGCTTGAAATGATTGATTTTAAACTCCACCATACCCCACATGACTACATGACTCATAGCAATTATTATTCACTACAGCTTTTGCATATTCCTCAAGGTTAAACCCCCAAGTCACAACACATCATTTTCACACTCAAAACAGCACAGTATATGCAGAATACATAAGTTCTCCGGGAGCAGCTGTTGAATGGTTTGTTTCAGCTGTTAGTGTTTAGATATCCATGTGGTTAAGTTTGATTGTGGTATTCAGTTTCTTCCTCCCTCATCATCTGCCACTTACAATACTGTCACACAGCCTGATGATATG
>VUQG01000141.1:4018-22161 GCA_015106755.1 Etia nguti
CCCCCCCCCCCCCGCTCACACACACACACACACACACACACACACACACACACACACACACACACACACACACACACACACACACACACACAAGAAAATGATCATCTCCTGCAGAACCATGACTGATGGATAGGATAATGTTGTATGTAGACAGCTGGCTCACCATCAGGGACGAGTCAAAGGAGATACAGGAGGAGAGGTAGGACATTTTGTCTCTCTCAGAAATGCAGGCGGGGAGGAAAGGCAGATGGGCAGAGAGCAACCTTTGCTTACTGACCTCCAGACCTTCAACATTGATGCAAAATGAAGCCGGAAAACTGTGCAATTTCATGCTAAATTTCTTCTAAACGATTGAGGAAAAGAGTATTACAAGAATGTGTTTACCAAAGTCGACATATGGATACGTGACCACCTCTGGTCTGTAGTGTGTATTTGAACCTGAGAAACAACAGAGAGTAGTTTAGAAAAAGTGTTTCACAGTATGTCACTTTAGTGAACACAGTAAGGGCTACATAAAACATTACGCTAATCAGTAGCTAAAAAATGTTGTGACTTGGAATTTTATGTCAACCAGACTTTATTATTAGAACTGTAAAGGCAATGAATTAAACTTACATTTTCTATTCTAAGAGCCATATTGCAGTTTTGTTTGATAAACTCACCACTAGGATAAGCAGCGGGGCTACTAATTTGACTCGGTTCATTTAATCAAAAGGTTCACTTTAGACAGCTTTTGCTGTTAGATCTGAATCGATTCAATCACTGGGTTTTGTTTATATTTTTGCAAGCAGAAAATGGATGAATACTTTTTGTTTATCAGAATAAGAAGTAATGAAAATCTGGGTTGCTGAAAACATTTTTGGGTTTTGTTCTGTTTACCATAATGATCTGTTTTTGAGAAGCAATTTCGTCAGTGCGACTGCATTAGCAGACTTCAAAGGGTCTGACTAATAGAGAGCAGGATAACATTTTTTGGGGATGGGGATCCATTCTTCTGTGGAGTAAACCACAGAAGAATGTACAATAGCTGTCATGCTAGGTTGTGACTGTGAAAATATGTTATTAAAAATGCCTTCCTCTGACAGAATATTCAAAAGATGACATGAAGGCTGTTTACCACAGATATGAATACAAGTGTGCTTTGAAAGTTTGGCTTGCCACTTGGGGTACTTTGGTTAGGGCTGGCACTTATAGCACTTTTTTACTTTATTTGAGCACTCAAAATATTTTCTTAGTGCAAGCCTCACAACACTAACATTGTAATGGGTTTGGTGTATTGCCCAAGGATACTTTGACATGCATACTGGAGGAGACGGGGATCAAACCACGACCTTCCAATTGGTAGAGCCACAGACATACCTCAACCTCATTCCCTTGACCCAGACTACAGTACCACACCACGTCTAAAGGAAACTGTCTAAAAGGTTTTTCTATTTTCCCTCTTTCATGGTAAGATAAGTATCATCTCCCAAAGCTCACCTAGCTGTTGCAAAAAGTGAGTCATGGAGCGCTCCTGCTTTGCACTGGTGATAATTACATGGGGACTAACCTCCTGAATTACTGCAAAACAGTGAAAAAGAGAGTTTATGGCAGCACAAGTGTTGTTTTAACACATACTGTAAGTCTCCCTGAGGGTTTTACAATTTACCATTGTGTGGAGATAAGTGTATCCATTCTACAATAACTGCTTCATACAGGTGCATTGCTTACCTCTGACCAGCAGGTGGAGCTCTTGGTTGTCAGGCGTGTCCACCATGTAGTGTAAAGATGAGCCCTGACTGTCATAGAAGCAGAGGCCCACCTGCCCATGCTGGACTAAAACACTCAATAAAACCTGGAAAACAGACATGCAAACGTGTAAGTTTGACTGCCGTCAAACTCTCATATAACTCCCATATAACTTTAAATGAGTCCTGCTGGTGAATGTGAAAATCAGAGCTTACTGCAGGAGAGTCCTCCTCATCTTCTTCATCAAAACTAATGCCAGAAGGACCAAAAACCACACCTCCTCCTCTGAGATTATCCAGAGCTCCTGCCATGAATAATTAATTCTACAAGGACAACTCAGATTGAAGTAATTTGGAGTCACCTGATAAATCCAATATTCATTGTGTTTTATCTGTTTTTTTCTCCTTCTCTGTCTTTTCTGTCTCCTTGGGGAAATATGGAGCCATTTAACTGCTAAATGAGACACTCTCATTAACAGGCTGTCCATGGCTGTCTGCCTTGCACTTTAGTGCTGAGCAGGGAGTATAATGTGGGTTTTTAGAGATTTTTCACTGAAAAAAGCTTACTACTACTGAACACCATGGCTTCTTAAAACAGCTAAACTGCAAGTCAGACAAAAATACTTTTTTGAAACTCGCTATGGAGTCCTTTAAAGATAAAAAAAACAACACAAGGAATTGATATTACAGACATTATTATGATAATAATTGAAATTATTGTAGCTCCAGTTAGCTTGTTGGGCTAACGATGTAAGCTAGCTCGTTTAAGTTAACTCTAACTTACTTAAATTCTTATTTAGAAACCGGCTATATAATTAAATTTGTGTTTTAGAATACTGCCACTTTTTCCTGTCAATAAGTCTTTTATATAATTGATAGAGTCCAGCTTATAACAGAAATGAGGCTGATAAAATAACTTTAACAAGCTTTAACAGTGCTTGTTTTCCACAAACTCACCTTCAAGTACTCAAATGCGTCTTCCTGGTAGCCATAACAACCACATCTCTCTCGCGCTCTCTCTCTCTCTCTCTCTCTCTCTCTATTAGTTCTGTATAATTAATCAGTTCAGAAAGCTCTTTCAACATACGAAATGATTTTTTTTTCATTTAGTCCTTTGTTAAAAGTACAGTTTAGGGCAGTTCACAGTTATATATTTGTGTTATCCCTCGAATTACAATTAAAGCTCGTCTATTTTTATGCTAGTTGTGTGTCTAGCTATCTGTCTCTCTGTAGCAGAGGTGTGTGGTGGTTGATGGTTGGAGGACTCCTAGTAGGACTCCAAACACGACTTTGTTGTGGATTACGTCGATGGAGAGGAGGTGTCTGTATGATAATAAGGATTTAAAAATGTCCTGCATTCAAGCATCGATCAGCAGGATTTCCAAACTTCTAATAGTTTGTCTGCCACCTGCAGAGGGAGCATCTGGTTCTTAGCAGGTGAGCAACAACACACAACATATTACACTGTGTGATTATTTATTTAACAAAAACGAAGACAAAATAAACAAGTGTGTGAAAAAAAATAAGTACAAAGCAGCCAGATGACTGATTAACTGATCATCAGTAAGTGTGAGAACCTCTATAAAAGCTTAATTTTTGGCAGTTTCTTGGCCTGGAGCATTACAGTGTGTGTTAACACAATGTCAAGGAGGAAAAACATCAGCAATCATCTTAAAGAAGCAACTGGTGCTGCCCATCAATGTGGGGCGGGTTATAAGGTCATTTCCAAGCAAGTCCATTATTCTACAGTGAGGAAGATTTTTCACAAATGGAAAACACTGAAAATAATTGCCAATCTTTAGAGAACTTGATGTCCCATGAAATTAACCCCAAGATCAGATCAAAAAACCCCAGTGCTACCTTTCAAACTCTACAGGCCTCAGCATGTTAAATGGTAATGTTTATGACAGCACAATTAGAAACCTGATTCAAATGCTGTGCTGGGACCTTAGGGGAGCTGTAGGCTGTGACGCAATGCTGTAAGTTCCCAAATTCCTCCAGAATGCTGCGAGAGACTGATGAAGTAATATAGAAAACCATTACCTCACGTTATTGCTGCTAAAGGTGGTTTTATAAGCAACTGAACCGTGGGCTGTGCTTAGTTTTTCACACACTGCTTCTGCATTGTGGTCTAGTTTTTGTTACGTAATGACGTGATATAAAATGTTATGTGCTGTTCTTTTCAAGGTTGTATTTAAATAATATTAAAACCTGGTATGTCCTGATTGATAAAACCTCAGAATTAAAGAGGGTGTACTATTGTTAATGTCACAGTATAACCTAAATTACAACTACAAACAAATGTGTGGAAGAATGGGCATGTTACAGTATGCAGGAATAATATGAGTACACCTGTATATGAGACAGGCTTTCAGTCACGTAAACAAATGTAAGTATATATCTATTCTGCCATTGTACTTGGCTTCTTATGCTGGTTGAAAACATTACATCAGTATTTTCATACAAATATACAAATAATTTTTATAATCCTTATTGGATGTGAGCTTTATTGTCAAAACCCTCTATACCTCTGCTAAGCCATCCTTGTGGTTTGTGAAAGGACAGGAAAAGTAGAAAAATCACTTGTAACAACTCATTTATGAGATACACAAAAGAAGAAACCAGACCTGTACCAAACAGAACTGCCCCTAAATCCCCCAAATTTATTTTTAAAAATATTACAAAACATCTATAAACATACATATTTGTAATAAATAAGATAAAAAATAATTATACCTATGCATATAATGTAAGATTTACAGTATTTACATCAGTATTTTATATTTAAAAAAAAAAAAAAAAAGGGAATGGATCCTAGGTAAACTGCAGTAACTGACAAAAGTATCCGTCTTGTCCATTTGTGTGAAAGATTAATGACTGGAAGCCAGGGAGCACTGGAGAAAAGGGGGTAGAGGCAATTTGTCCATATGTTTTAACCTCTTCTGCCCTAAATTCTGACGAATTGACAGTCTGCATAAAGCCATGAGGGATGGAGGATCTCCTGAGAACAAGCCAGAAACAACATAGTTTAGTATAAGGCTGTGTTTTATCTGTATATTTCTTCGTACAAAGACAAATAAATAAATGAGGCACTCACGTGTAGAACCATTCAGGTAGCGCAGTCGAATGCAGGCGCCTCCTCTCACACTGCTCACTGCTGGGAACAGCTCCACATCTCGAGGGAGGTCCTTAAAAGCTACGCCAAGGAAGCTGCCATTGACAACAAACCCCAGAGTCCCAGCGTCGGCATCCAGAACCAGCAGGACACGCTCAGGAATGAGGAGAGGTGTTTGCGCCATCTTTGTGTTTGATAAAGAGGAGGACTGTGACTTTGAATCAGCTGCCGGCTCAGAGTGACGCCTCCTCCTCCTCCCATTTTCTGGGTAAAGCGTCAGAGTTTGCCCACCGTGCCAAAGCTGATTGGTTTTGAGCTCCCATCCCCAGGACTGTGAGTCTGCCCCCACCAGCACATTGTACCCCGAGCACTGCAGGGGACAGTCCTGCCTCGAAATGCCCACGACGGCATGAGTCCCTCTGTGTTCGGGCCTCCACACCACCTCCCAGACATGAAGCCCACTCTTCACTCCCATCTCCGCCCTCACGCCATCGCTGCTAAGCTCAGCGGGTGAGCGGGTCGCTTCTTGTTTGCAGGGGGACAGCTGGAAGTGAAGAGAGTGGTGGACTGTGCTCCAGTGTGAACGACTGTCTCCTGGGGAAACTGGAGGGGAGTTCAGCGTAACCGCAAGGCGAGAGGAGGTTGGGACGGCCAGTGGGAGGAACGCTGATGACGAGAAGGGAGGCCTGTCGGCTGTCCTGCTGCAAAACCAACGTGACAGACTCAGACCCATCAGTGCAAACGGCACGGTCACTCCTATGTGTTGTCAGAGGTGAACTATGGAGAACAACAAAAGAAACAAAGTGCGACTTAATATTAAACCTTAGTCATTAGAGAAAGAAAGTTTGAAAAACTAATTGGATGATTACTGCTTCCATAGGAATTAAGAGTGTAAGTAGCAGCCAGGTCCTGCTCATCAAATGCATTTAAATAACTGGTCATCAGCAAGCATGAGCGCTTCTATAAAAGCAAAAGGCTTGCAGTTTGATGGGTTGGAGCATTCACAGTGTGGAGGTTAAAGACCCGAACTCAGACTCAGATGGCAGGCAGGATTAAACAAACAATGAGCCTGTTTATTGTGGTTGTTTGCAGAGTCCATGAAACAAAGTCCAAAAGGCAAGGCAAAGCAAAAGTCGGTCCACATAAACATCACAGGAGAACAAAAATGACATCTAAAACAGGCAGGTAACACGCTGGTACGGTTAACAGATACTACCACAAGGACTGAAATCAAAGCCAAAAACAAGGACTGACAATGAAAGACGATGAGACAGGAGTAAGATAAAGCAGATAAACGACTCACAATAAAATATGATTAAAAAAAATGGAATCACTAACAGAATCAAAGACTTGACAAGTACAGGATGACCCAAGAAAGGCGAACATTTTTCTGTTGTTGAAAATGTCAACTGCAAAAATAAAGCTGCCAGATAAATGGACAGAGGAGTAGAAGTCCAAAGCAGTTTGGCATGAAAATATACAAATAGTTCAAATGTGTCCTTAAGTACAGTCCTTGAGTATAGGACTAAGTGGAAAGGTGTCGTATATTTAGAACTCATAACATTACTCAGTGAGAAATGCTTTCATCAAGGGTGGGTCTATTTAACTTAAAAACCATGAAATATGTGGTAAACGTAATTATCTCAGACACACAGTGTTCTCAGTTTGCAGCAGGATAAAAGGAGGAGGTGGTTTGATTCGAGAATATATAATCCAGAAAATAACAAAGTTCTGACCCCCTGGATAGTGTTGTTTGATTTTTAGAAATATTTTTGCTAACTAATCCTGAGTTTCAGTTACACAGCTGAGAAGATTGCTTAGGTTTACCCTACAACAGCGATGCATATATGTGTTAGAAAATCTGCCAAATCACATCTGAGCTGTGATAAATAAAAAAGAATTGAATTTATAGAAGCATGAAGATAACACTGCACAACACACACCAATAACACCGCTGCTGTGATAATTTTAGTGTTTCTATCATGAATTTCTCTGTTTTAATCTACTTTCCTGGCAACTTTTTATAGTTTTTACAGGAATCGGGGCATTGGTGTAGCAGGGGATACTGGGAAGCTGTATTTCAACATTATACACTTGGATTTCTTGTTGGAAATGATTTGATAATTATTTATGACAGTTACAGTTTTTATATTTAAATATAGTGTTTAAACATTAAACATGGACAAACAAAATGTTTGGTGATATTTTGTTTTTAGGAAGTAACAAAGAAGAAAAATCAGCCTGACTATGACTTTATTGTCACTTGTTGTGAATCAAAGTAATCAAAGACATCTATATTTTGGTGTCAAAACAATATCATACTGTAATACATAATTGCCTCAGACATAGCTTAAAGCATATTTTTAGTAATAATGAAACAAATACAATTTTAAGTAACAGACAAGGATGGGCAAATAAACGTGATTTTTTTTTTTAAACTGTTTTTTTGCATAAAAATTGCTGAATTCTTTTTTAGTTAACTACATGAAATATAAAGGAAACAAATAGTTTTATAAATAAATACAGATTTGTTAAAGGTTAAGAAGGGTACTTCTCCAAACATAACACAAATGCTCTATAATAAAATCCACCAGAATTGAGGCGATTGGGTGTTAGATGCACACACTTTTTGGGGGAAGGATCCTCTAACCTCTTTATGATATCCCCCCATAAAGCCTACTCCCCTGTATTTATTTAACACCACCTGTTAAGGTGGAGCAGAATAAAGTGTACTAGAAGAATACAGTAATAAAAAAAAAAAGACAGAAAGTCTCCACCGAGCTAAGCAGATACTGTAGATAGGGACTTCTATCAGCCTTACCCGCTGGTGTGGCTCCTTCCCTGGTGCTCATGAGCAGACTGCCTTCACGCACCCTCCGCCTGGCTCCCTATCTGAGCTTATAAGAGGCTCTTATCAAGCATCTCCTGCGTCTTATCGCCGCTCGGTAACGTAAATGCGCTCCGGTGTTTTGGTGATGCTTCTCGGCTCGACCTCCGGAACGGGAACAGCACAGTCCATCACTGCAGTCTGACGCCTGCAGAGATGCAGTGACAAGGACGAGAAAGCCGTGACGCTGTTTGTTGTTTATCTGCAGCCCTCATCACTTTCCTTCTTTATTTCTCTCTCCACTCAGTTTCTTTTTTTTTTTTTTATCGCGTCCGGTAGTGGATGTAAACATAAATGGCGAAACACAGGAAGAGAATCAGACTCGGGCTTTTAATCAATAAGAAGAGAAAAATAAAATAAAACCCGAAGCGGCTCATCGTTTCACAGAGCGCAGACGCATCAGGGGACTAGGGGTCGTGAAGCCCTCTGCGCTGTCTTACAGACATGTGACGCACTAGAGCGCACTTTGGACAGAAGCTTCAAGCAAATAAAGATATATACTGATATATACTGCGTTCACAGACGACAGATTATAGATATATACTGCGTTTAGAGACAACACTCCTGGCACTAAGATAGGATATTTATTTATCACAGGGCTATGAAACTCCTCTGTTACAGCAGTTAGATTAGCTACAGTACTTAAATTAAACTTAAATTAGCAGAATATTATGTAACTCAGTAGAATACAATGCAATACTACATGTTTCATATTTAATTAAAGTTGGTGTGTGTTTGTGTGTCCGTGTGTAAGAATGAGTTGTGTGGTTATGTGGATGTGCATTATGTGGATGCGTGGGACTCTATTCAGTCCAACAACTAACTAAATAACTAAATAAATGAATAAGGGTGTAGGGTTAAAATAAACTGTTAACATGTGAGAACAGTTGATTCTTCGATGGACAGATGTGTTTCTCTCAGGCTGTTGTGATATTTGATACCACAAGTTAGTACATGTGAAAAATGTGAAAGATGTATCTGTGATAATTCGTGATCGATAGCGAATTCGTGATCGATATTTTTTTAGATTAATAATTTTATCGCTAAAATATAAAATTTGCTGCAAGACAGTGACTATTAGTCCAATAAATATTAAAATAATGAATTAAAAATGTATAAAAGACAAAGTATCCACCTCCTCCCATTTGTTGGCCTTCCTAAGACCTTTAGGAATATGATCCTAGCTGTGAATCTCTGAAAGCAAGCTGGTCCCCCTTGATATATTTATAACCCTAAAACCCTGAGAACATCTGCAGACCACATTAACACAGTAATTCAATTCTGGCTTATTTATATAGCGCCAAATCACAACAGTCGCTTCAAGGTGCTTTATATTGTAAGGTAAAGGCCGTTCAATATTATGGAGAAAACCTCAACAATCAAGCGACACCCTATCAGCAATGACGTTGTGATGGCAGGATGGAAAAGCTCCCTTTTTGTCAAGATAGCGCTGTGTGGCAGGCAGGAGTAGGGCCCAAACCCAGGAATCATAACACAGAGGGATAACGAAAAGGGGCAACCTTTATTTGCTGTAAAATCCAAACACTAAATACAAGGAAACAAACATCTAAAACTGGAAACTAGAAACTAGGAATTACAAGGAAACCGAAAAGCACAGAGGAAACACACAGCAATCTGTGACAACAGAGGATATAAATACACAGAAGATAATTAGAGGATGGGAAACAGGAGGGATCACAGCTGGAAGTAATCAGACACAATGAGACGCAGAGGAAGAAAAACTGAACACACTGGGGCAGCACAGCTGTCCCCCAACACAGCTGTCCCAAACCGTCAACACAGAACACACATAACACAGGACGGGAGACTGTCAAAATAAAAAAGGAAACACACAGAGAGGGTTGAGAAGGATGATGAAGCTGATGATGAAGAACACAGACGAGACCAAGACAACCAGAGCACAAAAGGGAACAGGCTAAATGAACAAGAACTTAAGAACTAGAAATACAAATCACTAAACAAGGAAGAGCAAGGAAACTGAAACATGATTAACACTAATTCGAAGAATATTAATTAAACCAGAAAACACTCTGAGTCACAGACCCAGGACCATGACACTATTAACAGGAAGAAACCTTCAGCAGAACCAGGCTCAGGGAAGCCCCTCAACTCATCGTGGCAGATAAGTCGAGGGGCTTCGCTGAGCCTGGTTCTGCTGAAGGTTTTGAAGAATGAGAACATAAAATGGGAAAATAAAGCACAGGGAGACGGGACAAAACAAGACCAAGGGAGAGAGAAAACCAGTAATGATGCTGGCCCATAGATTCCTGTTGTAACCCAAAAAAACCCCAAAACAAAACTAATCCTCCCACAAACGCCCGTAAAATAAATAGAAAAAGTAAAAATAAAAATAATAATAATAAATCAGTTGCTTTCGTTTGAATCTTTAAGATTGACCATCCTATCTTCTCTACTTAAATAAGCTTAATCTGATCCGTGTGGCCAGCAGTCTCATCTATAAGACACTACTGAGGGCTTCTTTAACCCATATAATACTAAAAATGCCCACAGGAGAGCAGGATAAAGAGGGGCACATAGTTTTGTTTACCACAGGGAAGAAAATGAAAGAACAAAAACTGCTGAGCTTCATAAATGATAAATGATTTCAGGTTTTTGGGATGAAGATAAAGTAGATAAAGAAGATAAATCAGACTTTCACAGATTTCTCTAACTTCAGCTTTTAAACCTGTGGGGATGTAGATATATATGAATTGAGAGAGAAAAATGAGCACAGATAACTCAGCAGAGTTCTGTTTATGAACACCTGCTTTAAAGTATTTTTCAGTATCCAAAACTAATAAACCAATGTCTTTAACACAGCTGATTTTATTATAGAGACATTATATGTATGATGACACAAAATCATCATTTAACATTCATCATTTGATACTGAGATTTTGCTGATTTCTGTTGCTCACCTGACTTCATAAATACAAACATCCACAGAGTTGGTTGTCTTCTAGTGGTCTGTAGCACTGCTCTGTTATTTCAATCCATTTTTTTTTTTTGTATTCTGTGAGGATCTTGCCTGAATACATCCTCAAATGAACAACAACACATGGCATATCACACCAAGTCATTATTTATTGAACAAAAACTAAGCCAAAACCAAATACATAGCAAGTACAAAAGCTTATAGAGAAGAACTTCTAGCAGTAATGGTTTTCTGTGTGACACAGATAGCCTCACATTTGACTCAAAAAGAAGCCAGTTAACATATTTGTTTGCAAGAGAAGCATAAGTATATGAGTTATAAGTATGACCTGACAGAAAGGCTCTTCTCGCAGCATCTCATTGTAACCTGTATAAACTCAGTGTTAGCATTCGTAACAGACACACTGCTCCTTTATAGCTTGCCTTAAATTTAATCTGGAGCTCATTATTTTTGCTTTAATCTTTTAGATGGCACATGCTAACAGGGTTACACTGATCACACTGCCAGAGGTTATTCGTCCTGTTTGTTGACATGTCCAGCTGATGTTATCATGACGTGGCATAATTTTTACAACTTGTCAGAATGACTGAATGTAGAAAAGTATATAAATATTTAAATTTGTAGTCAATATCATTTCATCTAAGTGAAAATGATCGCAGACCTTCAATACAGCGACATCGCTGACAAGAACATTTACAGCACAGAGAAATCTACATAAATTAATTAAATGTATAAATGTAATATAAATGCAAATATAATAGTTCAACTTGCCTTTTTTTAATTTATAGTGATGTTTCATAAAAGACACAAATGTTAACTTTTCCCTGAAACTTCACCTCACTCATTTAACATTAGTGTACACCACAGCGTACGAGATTACGAATAATAATAACAATAAGTCACAAACTTCATCTGTTTTCTTCCTGAATATTTTTTAACTGACCCACCTCAGTGGCCAAAGTAAGGACATCTATTATTAACTCACAATGTTCAGTCATTAAAATCATAAAAAAAATATCATAAATAATTTTATGCATCTCAATCTGAGTGTAAAAGTCTGATTTAATCTCCATCCATCCTTCTATCGCTTAACTGCTTCAGGGTGAGGGTGAGAGGTAGGGTGCCTGGAGAGGTCACTAATGTGTTGCAGGGCATTTAAACCTCATTTTTCCCATCATTTCAGTCAGACAGGCTCATTAACCTGTTGGCACCAACATCCGGCCTGTAGAATAAATAAAAAACAACAGAGTTGAAATTTGTTCTTTTTAGATCGCAGCCAATTTTTTTAATGTGTTAAAATGTTAAAGTAACAACTGCAGCTGCTACGGTAACTGGGACAGAGTTAGAGGTGGGAATAATGACTGTTAGAGTGAAATAAGGAATAATCAGCACACTGCTTTTACTACAAAGCAGGTTAGCCCTTACATTAACTAATGCAATTACCCAAGCTACAGTTTCAGATTTTGTCGCTCAAGGTTATTTTTGGTTATGTGTCTCACCTGTAGTCTTCCTCTTGTAGAAGATAACTCCAATAATTGGAAACACCAAACCCAGCAGCAGCCCTGCTGCACCAACAGCAATCTTATTCCTTCCTGCTTCAGTTATTGTCACTAAAAACACATTTATCACTGTGTTAGATTTACATACTTGATTAATATGTCTTATTTTAGAAGGATAACATACACCAATATGAGGTCTACAGATAAACTTATGCCCATTCACTCTCTTACCCCAGTCATAAACCTTGGGCTCTGTGAGGCTGGCATGCTCCACCACGCAGCTGATTTTCTCTCCAGGTTTCGATGAAATCTCGATGTAGGAGTGAATCTGGTAGAGCCAGTTTCCGTTAGGTAGTTCATCAGTGGACGTCACATTAGATGTTGCCTCCTTTCCATCCCTCAGCCACCTCAGTTTGATTTGTTTGGGATAAAAGTTGTACGCGCTGCACATGAACATGCCTGGATGTTTGCTGTCTGCTGATTCAACTAACCTCAGCCTGACATTGGGCTTCACTGGAGGAAAGAACAGTCAGAACTATTTAATATAAAATTAAATATCATCAATTAATACACTGATACTGGACCAATAACACTAAGTTTCTGTAATTATTTAGATTACAGTCAGACAGATTACAGTGTCATTATTTATGTATTTATATATTTGTAACAGTGGAAAAGAGGAAGAGTTTCAGGAGCTGCATTTTGCTGCGTTTGTTGTCCTGATTCTAAAAAAACATTGCAGGTGTTTCTACGATGATACATGAATGCTTTTCACTAAGGAAATGATCTGAACACTTCTTTCAGCACAGTTGATGAACAGATTCCTGCAATCATTTCCTCATAAAGTTCTTAAAACGTTTCCAGAAAAGATGCTCTAAAGCACAAAGTTGTTTCTAAAGAGAGCCCAGAGAGAGCAGGCTGCCAAACCCTAAAACATCATTAGAGTTTCAGCTGTGCTCACCTGGTCTTGAAAGAATGTCCAACACGAGTGGGATGTTGGTTCTGCACTTCTCTTTGTTCTTTTTTTCATGTTCCAGGAAACCTTTGTTTTTGTTGAGATTATCTGCAATTTCTTTTGTTTTGTCTGTGTAGCCGACATATTTCCCCAAAGTGCTGTTGTACTGGCCCAGAAGCATCTTATTCAAGTAGACTTGCGCCAGATAAACAACATCATCTTTAGAAGTAAACAGGCAACGAACCACACCGTAACCAAAGTAAGCATCTGTAACACAAAGCCAACAATTAGCCAATGTGGAAACGCTCATGTTTTTTATCTTCTCACACACACCAAAAGCTCCAGTTAAAGATTTGCTTATATTTTTATTTCTCTAATGATATTATTGCTGTATTGTTGTAACACAAACAATACAGTTTTTATATTAAAGTTACTTACCTGCTGTTGAAAATATCAAGACCACATGTGGTAGTATCAAAAAGTTGTGAGTATGCATGGTGACGAACACGAAATCACGAATGAAAGTAGCAATCAATCTGATCTTCTCGCATAAGGAAGTGAATCTGCAGCTTGAGTAACAATAAACTTTTTAAAGAGTAGGCGTGGTGCTCTGCCTAACTCCTGGATTTGTGCAGACTGTAAGAACTTATGTAAAATTTCACCTGAAGCTGGTTTAAACTGTTTTTGAAACCACATACAGGAAGGCCGTAACACATCTGTTTCATATCCAAGCAGTGGTGCCTTTATCATGGAAAGAAAAAAGAAGGCTTTTGTAAATGAAAAAAGAACAAACTGTGCTGGTGAACAACAATATGTGACATATTACACGGTGTCATTATTTATTTAACAAAAACTAAGCCAAAATGTAGAAGTGTATGGAAAACTAAACAAAAGTACACACAGTGACTCAACAGTTTGCAGAACCAACTTTAGGAGGAACAACCTTCTGTATGACTATACGTCTCTTACATTGTTGTGGAGGAATTTTGGCCCATTCATCGTTGCAACGTTGCTTCAGTTCAGAGGTTTGCAACTGTTCATTTATGCACAGCTTTCCAAATGTCTCGCCACAGTATTTCATAATCTTTCTCACTGCACAATGATGGACTTCAGATTGTTTTGAAATGATCTTATAATCCTTCCCAGGCTGATGAACGGCAGCAATTGCTTCTCTAAGATCACTGGTGATGTTTTTTCTTCTTCGCATTGTGTTCACACACACACCTGAGTGCTCGAGACTAGAAAACTGCCAAAACCTCAGATTTTATGGAGGTGCTCACACTTGCTAATGATTACTGGATCCAGTACATTTGATTAGCAGCACCTGGCTGCTGCTTTGTTGAATTATTTATTTAATTAACCATGAAGACAAATTACTGCTGCAGGTCTGATATTTGTATCTTAATATTGTGCAGCTAATTGTGTTTATTTGTACGAGTTTCATGCCTATAATAGATTGAGATATTAGTTTCTTTTAAGTCCTTTGACAATTAAAAAGATATAAAAAATACATTTTTTTATTGGACCTTATAAAACTCATTAATTTTACATTATCCTAAATACCTGCAATATTGTCATTACTGACAAAAGTAAAAACATATTTTTATTTTTGTTTTATTCATAAGACTAAATATTTTCCCCAAATTCTTGTTTGGGGTCTCTCCAGTGCTCCACGGTGCAGCTGTAAATGTCGCCCTCGCTCAGGGTGAACATCAGATTTAAGGACTGGTGGAAGGTTTGATCTTTATTCGAAAATACCAACTGAGCGACACCCCCCCAGACACTCAATTTTTGGTTTAGCTGAAATTGATACAAGGTGGGTAGAAATGATTCACAAAGCATATCAGGCTATTTTCAACCCCCAGCTCAACTTCTTCAGCAAGGTAGAGGATGCTCTCAGGGGGGTCTGTGGTGGGTTTAAAAACAACTAAGGTCCATCATATCTTATCAGTTTTGTTACACCAGAGATAAATGAAGTAAACATAGCAGTAAAACTCATGTACCTATTTCCTCTGGTGGATTTTTCTGCTTTACTCTATGATGATGTATGCCACATTTGTTCTCTGTGTTCTCAGATCTCCAGATATTTGACTTGGGTTACACATAAGATACGTGGGCACTGTGTATACAACCCCATGTCTTTCATAATCAACATAAAAAAAATCTCTTCAGCCTTGAATTTACTTAACTTATATCGTTGTCAAAACAGGGCACTATTGCAACTGACAATAAAAACCTAAATGGTAAATGTATAAATTTATGTCAATAGAAAATTACACCATGCACACAGGAAAACAAACAAGGCCGTTCTGTTTAACTCTCGGGTATTTGGTTGTCTACAGAAACATCAAAAGACGCCCATTGAAAGGTGAAGTTTGAAGGAGTGTCAGAAACACATTCTTAGTTTGTGAGAAGGCGCAGAAGCTGTTGGGCCTCAGGACCACAGGACGCTTCATGTGTGAGCTGCAAGTGGCCATTGTCAGAAAATTCCACACTTGTCCAATTCAAGGTCACACATTTAATCTCTGTCAGGTCAATGAAAATAACAGACTGATCACACCGTACTTCCTAGGTTGCTTCCTGTAAAGGAGACATTCTGAATTTGTCAGTAATTACATAAACAGTTCTTGCATCATCAGCCAGAAATATGAGAAATTACACAAGGTTATGCGGTAATGCACCACATTCCTCGGTTTTTACCACAGTTTTAGTCCATGATTCAAAACTTTCTAACTTCCTTATAGTGTTTGTAACACGTGTGATAATAATGACTACACACAAGTAGCATAAACCCAAAAAGCAGAAGTTGGTGTGTCAGGACCAAGGTGTTGCAGTCACAGCTGCAGGGTTCGCAGGTCCCTGTGGATTTACTTTGGTAACGAAAGAAGTTACATCCAGTCCTTCTCACTAAAATCTGCAAAGAAGATTTGAATAATTGTTTATTAAACTGTTTCTGGCTTCTCCTTTTCTGCCTTTGCTGGTATGTTACTGAGTTTGTTTTAACAACAACACATTAAACGCCTTCGACAAGTCTCTTTTTAAAGTTTACTTTCCTAAAACCATTTAGTGGAGGAATTTAAGTTGTTCGGTTTAACCAGCTTGGTTTTTATAGAGTCTGATGATAAGCTAAAGCAAAAAAAAAAAAAAAACAACTAACTGTGCCTACATGAGTAATATCAATATGAAGGTTGGTACTCAAGATTTCTTAGCAGAATATTACAAAGCATAACACTGCCTCTGCAGGCCCAGCTTCTTTTCAGAAGGCACCCTCACAGCTGCCTTACTGGCTCTGTCTGTCTGGTAATATTCTGGTTGTAAGGTTGTAAATATTTTTACAAAAGGACTAAGCTCTCTTACTGTGGTGTTATTGAAGAGCATACTGTCAGATTTAATTCAACGAGAGATAACGATAACTGGAAAAACAAACATCCTTTTAAATATAGGGTTAGTTTTTAGTGCTTGGATAATTCCTTTGCAATTCCTTTGTTTTCAGTGTTGCTTGCCTGGGGGTCTCTCTGCCTTGAGTTTTGTCTTCAAAAACTAAAAGGCATGTTCTGTTGGGTTGAGATCAGATCACTGAATTGATGAAGCTGTTTTTCCTGCAGTCTGAGAGCAATGGGCTCTGTTAAAATAATATGGTACTGCGAGGTCTGTAAAGTTACATAATGTGTAACAAGCGGGAACCACTAGATGTCAGCAGATTGCAGTCAGTTCTGCTTTCTTACTCATCCCAATTCAAGTACATAATCCTAACTACAGTGGCCAATGTAGGACAAATATGTTTTAGTCAGGCAAGCGAGATCAAAAACACAAAATTTAGAATGCCCCCCACAACAGCTGCAGCTGGCCAACATATTTCCATTACTGTTTTAAAAAAATAAACAAATACAATCAAGTAATGGTCAGTTAAATAGTTTGCAGTATTTTATGTTTTGATCCCAGAGTCACCTCAAAAACTCTGGCCACCTACCATCTGTAGGGATTGTATTCAGATATCAAAGGGACTCTAGACCAGATCCGCCCCAGAGCTTTTTCACTATCTCTGAAAGGCTGTTAGTTCACTGTTTATCTCAGCTGTCAATGCCAGGTGAGAAGCATCCACCTGGCACTTACAGTACAGTACAGAAACAGCTTTAGTGAAGGTTGCAAATGATCTTGTTATGGCCTCTGACAGTGGACTGTCTGTCTCTGTGCTTGTCCTGCTAGACCTCAGTGCAGTGTTCGATATTGTCAACCATAATATTCTATTAGAGCGATTAGAGCATGCTGTAGGTATTACAGGTACTGCGCTGCGTTGTATCATATCTAGTAGACTCCAGTTTATTCAAGTAAATGGAGAGTCCTCTTCACACACTAAGGCTAATTATGGAGTTCCACAGGGTTCAGTGCTAGGACCTATTCTGTTTACATTATACATGCTTCCCTTAGGCAGTATCATCAGAGGGCATAGCATATATTTTCACTGCTATGTGGATGACACTCAACTTTATCTATCCATGAAGCCAGATAATACACACCAGTTAGTTAAACTGCAGGAATATCTTAAAGACAAAAAGACCTGGATGACCTCAAATTTTCTGCTTCTAAATTCAGATAAAACTGATGTTATTATAATCTGCCCTGAAAATCTTAGAAATATAGTATCTAACCAGATTCTTACACTTGATGGCTTTACCTTGGCCTCCAGTAACACTGCAAGGAATCTTGGAGTCATTTTAGACCAGGAAATGTCCTTCAATGCACATATTATAAAAATATGTAGGACTGCTTTGTTCCATTTACACAATATTTCTAAAATTAGAAATATCCTGTCTCAGAGTGACGCTGAAAAACTGGTTCATGCATTTATTACTTCTAGGCTGGACTACTGTAATTCGTTATTATCAGGATGCCCTAAAAATTCCCTGAAAAACCTTCAGTTAATCCAAAATGCTGCAGCAAGACTACTGACAGGGAATAGAAAGAGAGAGCATATTTCTCCTATATTGGCTTCCCTTTATTGGC
>VUQG01000143.1:5267-24816 GCA_015106755.1 Etia nguti
TCAAATCAACAGAGAAACCCACACACTCCTACTAACTTTTACACTGTTTTATGCCTCTCACCGGGTGGTAGTGTTGTCCAGTGCTGAAGACCACGCTGCAGGCAGGGACCTGTTGTTGTGAGGAGCAGGTAGGTGGAAGATGCTGACTGCTACACAAAGGCGCTGTGAGACCGTGAGGAGGGACAGGGGTCACCGTGTAGGAGACAGGTACAGTGCCCTGCTGCAGCTGGTGAGAAATCACACCACAGTTGAAGTAAAGCCACACACACACACACACACACACACAGCTTTCTATAATTTTCCACAGAAAATAAAATATTTGCAGACTGACCTGTTCATGCAAATCCATAACCATGGCTCCTTGTTGCTGTTGCGTTGCATGATGCTGTTGCTGATGATGGTGGTGGTGATGGTGGTGAGTGGCCGGGTGCAGTAGTCGCGATGATAGGCTGGGGGGATGGAAAGCTCGGGGTTCCTCTGAACCTACCCCTCCACCCCCAGACGTGGGAGGCTGACCGTAGGCGCTGGGAGTGTGCGTTGGGTATGTCTGCGGAGTGGATGGATGGGGGTTGTGGTGGTAGTTTTCATCCTGAAGCTCGGATGGTGACAGACGAGATATGGGGCCTTGGGTGGGGGGGTGGTGATGAGGAGGCAGGTGGCGAGAGGGTCTGGAGAGACGGCCACGCTGACGCCTTGCTGGTGGACTAAAAAAGGGAAGAATAACAGTTTTACATCAGAGACCCTGAGGTAAGTTGTTATAGTGGAACTGTAAAAAAAATAAAATAAAATAAATCTGGAAACTGCCACCTTACCTGCGTCTGTGCCGGGCAGGAGTGAGGCATCTCTCCTGGTGGTAGTGTGAGTGAGGATGAGACTGTCTCCGACTTTGGGGTCCTGATTCCCAGGGGCGGATGGGAGGAGAAGGGGTGGATGGTGGGGGTGCAGATGAGGTTAGCTGTTCCAAGACGGACTGACTGGACAGCCTCTGGCGCTTTGGACTGGGGCTTTCCTCACTCTGTAGAGGGAGGGGTGAAACATGGAGGAGGAAAGGGGGGAGGGGAGAAGAGGAGAGAGGGGATGGATATTGTGGTCAGTGACCCATAGAACTCATATAAAATAAATCAATTTCACCATGCTTTTCAGTCCCTCTAGCCTACAATCCATACCATCACATTAGACATCATGTTCCTTTGTGACTAACGGTACTTCCTGTATATTCCATGCGAGCTTACATACTTTGCATGTGTGTGTCTGTGAAAGAAAGCATATTACACCACCAGCTCTCAAAGGCCCTGAGGGTTGAAAGTCACTTCCTCTTGGCGCGAGGAAATGCAAACAGAACAAGCACTCACAAGCCCATGTGCGAATTATGAGAACACTCCCTAAATTGGATAGCTTGACAAATTCTTTCTTGCGAAGTCAAAAAAAGTCAACGATACATACACAAAAACAGAGACATTGCTCAGTTTATTAGTCATCCAGGTTTAGACTGACTAATAAGTTATACACCGCTTCAATCCTACCAACTCATCTGTGAGTCACTTCACTTACTGTCAAACAGTGACTCGCACGCTTAGCACTTGGTGAGGCAAGAACACACACATATCCATGTGTCAGTTCTTAGTCACTCTCTTTTTACGAGGACCTTTGCTGTGCTCTGAAGAACACATGGATTCTTTAAGAAACGCCACACACACACACGCACACACACACTCACTCACACACACACACACAGACTTACTTCCCCATAGTTACCCTCTCAATGCTTTCCCCCCCTTTCTACTTATTTGATCCCTGCTTCCAGCTCCCCTCTTCGTGGGAGAGACACGTTGTTAAAGTGTGATAAAAATGACTCAGCGGCTGTGACTTTTTAGCACACATACACACAGACACACACATACACAGCTCAGCAACCTTGAGAGCAATGTGATAGCTAACAGGAAACAGCTGGAGAGCAGACTGCAGAAACTCATACACACAGTTATGGAAACGCCTGCAGACATGCGCAAATTCACATTCACACATGGGCAGCTGCCACCGTTTGAGTTCTACAGCCTATAAAGAACAATAGCTTCTGAAGTTCTTTAGAGGCAAACTCTGCTGTTCAAGAAAAAAAAATGTACAAAATGTATTCTGACTGCAGGCCCAAACAGAGTATACACTAATGGCTTGCCCATAATATTGAATGTGACCCGGGCTTGACAAGTTTATGAGAAAGGCAAACAATAACTACTAACAGGCAATAAGAATTTTAAAAAGTCATCTCCATAAGTTTAACAGAAATGCTGATGCAGGCCACAGTTTTGTACTTAAGTAGTTTGACCACAAATACAAATAACTTTAAAAACAACAGTTTATTGGGCAGCTCCCTTTCATTAATCAGAATGTTGGTGATTCAACTCCTAGTGTGCATGTCAAAGTGTGCTTTCACAAGATATTGAACACTTCATTGCTCTCCTCCATGTATCTATCATGTGTGTGTGTGTGTGTGTGTGTGTGTGTGTGTGTGTGTGTGTGTGTGTGTGATAGTTAAGGCACTTAAGGTGCACAAAAGGGCTGCACGAATGTGTGTGCCAATGCATCTTCTGTAATCAATAAGACTAGAAAAGCACCATTTAAATGCCAGTGAATTTGTATGAAATAGTGTGCAGGCGTGATTACAGTAATACGTTAGCTTCTTACCATCCCTAGTTACAACAGTGTTTCCACCTTTCATCACTGGAGGGTTAGTCTGGACAGTAAAAGCTAGCTAGAAGCTGCTAACTTGTGCACACCGTCCTGCTCAAATGCAGTCAATTTAAAACACATGTAGATGGTCACCTGCGTAATCCCCCATTAAGCATATTTGTTATTTAGAATAGTCATTTCTTAAATATTAAATAAACTGGTACCCAACATATCAATATTTTTTCTATTCTGCCCAGCCCCAACACTAACTATGGCTTTCTTTAGTATTGCGTGTACAATATTATATCAGAGGACTGGAAAGAAGGAAGGATATTTGATGAAAAAAAAAAATGAAAATAAAAAATAGAAATACAGAAACGAGCGTGGACAGATTCAAATACCAAAGTCAATCAAAGGGCTAAAGCGACATGAGAGCATCAGGGCCCCTCGGATCCCAAATGAGTGAAAAAATGTGGATAGCAGTGAGGTCTATACACAACAACTTTGGGTGTGCCTCTTTAATTTTTTATATGTTATATGACTCACCATGCACCTTATCATTTGTGTCCAAGATAAACAGAATACAAGCAAGTCTGTCCCAACTTCTTTTAAAGCCGTGTGATAGCTGAGAAAATCCTTTCCTGCCTTATCCGCTGATTAAAATTCATTCAGATCTCTATTTTTAAGACTTTTTGTCGACAGGTAAGGAGGAATGAACTAAACATTTTGAAAAATAAATACATGAATAAAATGGACAAGGCACATTGAGATGGCTTTTGTTTTTGTATTCTTACTGCTCAGTACGCCGTTTGCTAGAACACATCTCATATTCAGTGCTGTAATGGATTCAGTTTATATTCAGTAAGAAATTTTCTTTCGTCAAACATGCGAACTCGAAACAAACTAAACAAATAAAAATATGAGCCTTGACATGAAGAGAGGACTAAGACTTTAGTCACACAAATATGTTCTCATTTTAAAACAAATCTCTGTACATACTCGCAGCGTTTTAGAGTTTTACGAATAATCTCTTGTCTGTACTAACATGGCTATGAGGGCATATTAAAATGACGACACACATGCACAATGGGCATGCATGTGACATTGTAAACAAGCCGAAAGGGATTTTGGCTTATAGAAAAAACTACAATGAACGAAAAGCAATGGTACAAAAAGAAAGGACCTGGACCAAAGATGCGGAGTTGCAAAGCAAATATGACAATCTATTCAAGCAGTACCATAAGCATCATCAATCGCTACAGGAAGCCATGGCAATGGGGAGGAAAAAAAGTACCCACACAATCAGGATGAAATGCCTAGATATAATGTTTTGACCCAATTTAGTGAGCAAACATGGCTCAAACAAAAATGTTCATGAAAGTATTTTCTGCCTGCTGTCCAGACTAAAACATAATCCCAGTTTGTTTTTTGAACCTAAAATCTGTGTTTTTTATTTTTTTTTAGGATGGACACTTGGCATATATGAAGTACACATCAACAAATTAAACTTTTTCCCCCTGCTTTGCCTTTGAAACACGTTTTTAAATCACATTTAAAATTCAGGAGATTCTTTCAGGAAACTTGAACAGAACACAACATATGTTGAAGTTCAAGTTGGAATCAGTGAAACAGTGAAAGGGTTTATTTGTTATATAAAAAACAAAAAATAAGCTTTTCTCCATCTCATTTTATCAAAACCAGCAGAAGATACTACAATATGCCAATTACGGCATGGGATGGAGGGCACTAGCGGTCCACCCCCCACCCCACTCTGAGACACTAAGCTCCTCTCTTCCAACCCAACACCCCACAACCTCTCTACCAGCCTCGCCCCAACCCCAAAACCCTAGGGACATCTACTGTGCCCATTTTCATATCTAAGCCAGTCTCCTCTACTCACTCTCCCCACCCTTCTGAATAACCTCCTACCATCCCCCCTTTCCTTCCATCAGATAGTCTAAACCCATCTATGATCGCCTCTTCATGTGCCCCCTACTTTTTCCCTGTCCGCCTGCCCTGCCCAAGACCCTTGCTTAAAATATGAGGCCAAAAAAGGTTCTTAGACAGGACAAACACATCTTAACAAATGCAGACTATTGCCCATTACTATGAAAGTTTGATGGGCCTGTCTACCCACGTTAGAGGGAGGGGAGCACTGCCAGACAAAGGAGTGTGTGTGTGTGTGTGTGTGTGTGTGTGTGTGTGGTGTGTGTCCTAAAGCAATGTGTTATAATGTGGCCTCGTGTTCTAATTGAGTGCCTGTTGTGAACTTATACACAGACACACACATCTGGTCCAAAAACAAAAGCTGGAAAATATGAGAAGAAAACATTCTGACACAAACAAGCAAACTGACACACTGACTACCAGCATGCCTGGAAAAACTGTGAATCCATCTATGGCTCACACATTCTCCCATTCCTTCTCACAGCATCCACAGTGTCTTCACAGACCAGAGTGGACAGACATCCTGAAGCAGAAGTGCAGACACACCCTTCCACATTCTCTTTCACTATGTCCACATTTGGGGTATGCATGTATCCACTCTCACCTACAGACACATAGCAACTCTGGTCAACAGCTGTTGTGGCTTCACTGTCTTTGCTGAGAACCAAAATAAAAGAGAGGCCCAGAGACTGCATGAAAATACAAACCTAAAAAAAAAAAATACAATAGAGACCGGGTTTCTCTTTCCTGGCATGAGAATCTGTTCACGAATTTGCACACTGAGCAAATATGGTCATTTGCTTTTATAGATTCATTAATATTTTGCAGACATGCTCCCACTAGCACTCAAACACTTCTCCCTCCCCCACTTATTTTCTTTCCATCAACAAGATTTCAAAGCCCATTTTGTTTCCTCTGCCACTGTTCCTCCCTTCCTTCCCCTCCTTTCGCTTCTCTCACTCCAACCAAGTTCCACAGCTGGAGGTGAAATCATTAGCAATACCCCCTCCCTGTTTTTGGCCTCGCCTCTCTCCCTCCCCTCTTTTCCTCCAAGCTTTCTGCAACACCTTCCTCAGCATCCTGTCTCGCCTCTCCTCCTTTTTTACCCGTTTTCCACTTCATCTGTTAGCTTTTAACACACAACTTCACTTGTGATGATGACTATCATTTACTGAAGTACACTTGTATACTGAAATATTACCAGTAGCACACACACACACAGTTTTTTTTAACTTGTAAATGCAAACATATAGTTTCTAAAACAAAAAGATAAGCACCCTTAACAGAAAAGGGAGATTGTTTTTAGTGAAAACACTGCAAATAACAGCAAGTGGCTAAATGCATTATCCAGTAATCAGATTAATCTGCTGTAAACAACTGGCCATCAGCTGTTTATTCAAAAGCATGGTATGCTTCATTACACAAAAGTAAACAACAAACACATGAAACAATGACAGCCTAACTACTTCTAAAGAATGAACTTAAACAACAATCTGCAGTCCTCTCTCATAGATGTATAATGAGCATACAGTTATGTACCACCTCTTAACATACTTTAGCATTTATGAAATGTAAAGCAGAGGCACTGCTGTTTGAGTTTCTCAAGGAGGCAATTGAAGGCAAACGTCTACACAAGAAGCCTCATTGCCTGCTGCTGAATACTAAACACCATCAAGCACTTCTCAAAGCTAAAGCTTCATCTCTGGGAGAGGGGTCATTAAGCCGATACATTTTAAAAGTTTTTCCATTTTGCAGAAATTTTGCGAAAACTTTGATAAATGCCTTTCTTACCTTATCGCTCTCCTCTCCATACGCATGGTCTGGGTGGCAGTGGTAGGACCCGCCAGAGGCTCCTGTACAAAGAAGGAAAGAACATGTAAGCCTTTCAAAATGAGTAGTTTTTCCTTATTATACCACTTTCAAGTCCATTTGAAGGTCACAATTGATGCCCCTGCATGGTCACAACAAATGGAGGGCACTCAGACATCCTTACTAAGCCGTCTCTACACTCCTACAACTCCTTTTCCCCACTCAGACCCTCTTGGATGCAAAAAATACAGCAAAAAGTCTAAAACTGCCCAAAAATCTTCATCATCTGCCCTTGATAAGTTTAACTAAACTGTATTTGGACAACCATCATCATGGCAGGCTAAAAAGTTTCTCTATGAATTTCTCATCCAAAAATACAGAAGCAACTCATTTCCCTAAAAATACAATGCAAATAGGCATCAGTTTTTCTTACGTACACTGTCATGAAAATTATTTTTTTCTGCAGTGTACTGTGTATTATTTTACAATATAAACTACAACATAAAAGGAATACCTTTTGGCGTTATTGACATTATAGCCATCATTGTTTGGAGACCTCTGTATTATCTCCATTTAATCCCTTTGTTGTTATTGTTCTAACACAACTTAAGACTTTATACACAGCAGCAAAAAACAATGACAACATGTTTGTTTGCGAGAACGCTTGCTGACCGTGTGTACGGCAAAAAAGTGACTGAAACACATATGGCATACTCTTGTCTCACATCAGAGTCAGTAGATGTAGGCACACATACAAAAAACACACACAAAATAAACACAGTAATCCTGGATTAGCGAAGCTTTCTGATGATACCGCCGCTTCCATCACAGCTAAGACTTTTACTCTTTGTTTTTCAACAATCCTTTCATCTTTTTATTGTCTTTCCTATTTATTCTGGCTTTTATTTTTCCTTTGTCATGAGGACGTCTCTCGTTCGGCGACGTCCTCACCACAGATGGTGGCAGTGGTATACACACCAAGGGTAAGCACTCCCAAGGGTACTCCAGACAAGACTACCTTTTCAATAAAAATGAACAAATATAAAGTAGAAAGAAATAGATGCACAATAAATAAATAAATAAATAAATAAAACATTTTTTAAAAAGGTGTTTAAAAAGAGAATTTTTCACCTATCGGCTGTTTGTTTGTGGGATTTTTCCTGCTTACAGCCAAACTCTTTGAAGAGAAGCTATGACTGACAACAAAGGGGGGGAAGAGACAGAAAGAGGCAGAGTGAGGTTTTCACAACTGAATTCCTCAGTCCTTAAAAAAGCATTTCCTTTCATACTTCAATCCCTAGAGCAGGACAAATAAACGGATTGAAAAGGTTCAAGTAAGTAAAGCTTATATTAGTGTAGTGAAAACCAGGCTAAAAGGCTATTTCTACTGAGATGATTTGGGACGGAATACTGGTGAAGCATTCAGGGAACTCGCCGGCTGCATAGCAGCTCGTCTCTGCAACACTCATTCACTGATCACAATAGGCAAAAATCCAGCTACCTCCCTGAATATGGTCTCACTTGCACATTGTCAGAATCCTGTAAATTGACTCAGAAACGAGTCATTCAGTTAGAGTCACTCTATAGAGCACAACACAGAAGCTACAGAACAGGTTTAAAATGTTGCAGTAACATCATGTTCACTGTTGGACTAACAGACTGCACACAATCTTGGTTCTGCTGTTAGGGCATCGAGGAAAGCCGAATGGTGGGATTTGCAGTATGAATTACAATGTGCGAGGAAATGGCAAATTCTTCGACAATATCTAGGACATTTTAGACAGTACAAAATGAATTTCATGGAATATTAACTGTATGAAGGACTTTCTCACGTGAACCTTCATTAGCAAACCATGGACTCTGCAAATGACGTGGCCTTGTTAAATCACTTTTTCCTTGTCTGTGTCTTCAGTCATTTTCGCAAATCCAATGCAGTCCTCAACTTTTCTTGACATGTGAGGAAACAGTGAGGCCGGACATTAAACTGTCTTTACCCCACCAACTGTTAAGTAAAAAGTCTATGACAAAGAAATGGGTAATATAATCAGCTGCTACTCAAGTAAGTCTCCCATTATAAATAAAGATATAGATAAAGTCCAACTTTACTGTTTTGGACTACAGTTGGTGATGTTATCTTATTCTGCTCTGGAGACTTCAGTGAGACTGGTGCAGCAGCACGTGAACCAGTTCTTCAACTGGTTTGAGAGGCCCTCCCGGCTTACAGCAATTTTCCAGGGTAAAACAGCACCAGTCCAAGATAGCAGAGTTGGGAGTCTGTTGGTCTGACAATGACCATCTTTGGAGAATAATAATATCTTGGACTAAAACAAAAGCATTCTGGCCAATGAAGCAGTCAGTGTACAAATACAAAATGGGAAGGGCTAGGGTTAGCTGGAAAAAACGCTAACCTGGTTACAAGCATAATTAACCAGTATTTGTTAAGTAAAATTTACATACATGGGGGAAAAAACCAATAGGCTGCAAAGTTTTCTAAACTTAACTTCCAGGTGATTTTGCATAGTTATCTGAACAAGAGAAAGTCCAACACAGTAAGATTTTTTGTTGCTAGAACAATAAGGTCAACAGACTGCATCATTATGGAGAATTGTTTTTTTGATAATTAAATGTCTGCTGTGTGAAGCAGACGACATGAAAAACTATGACTTATAATACTAAAGACACAAAGTACTGCTTTAGAGCACCACAATTCATCTCCTCTCTTTGAAAGTCACAAAACAAACTTTTGAAAAAACTTTTAAAAAACGAACCGAGTGGTGCAGTAACCATTTCCTGCTGTGTAAAATTTAAAAAGGTCTTATCTAAATGAAGGTAAAATGATTGCAAGCAATGCCAGCTTAAGTAACTATGTGGAGAATGAATAGTTTGCAGGCCCCACCTTCCCAGTGGCTGCAGAAAATTGCCATCGACTTTAGTTGTTTGTTTCACAAAACCAGCACAACAATGTTGGCAGGAGAGGGTGAAGGAGGAGAGGGAACGAAAGAGAGAGAAGTGTGGGTGACAAGAAGAGGGCAAAAAGGAGGTGCAGAAGAAGAGGGCAGGGCTGGAAACATGCATGAAAAGGTGAGACCACTGAGGAGGAAAGGGAGACAGGAACAGACATGGAGTGGAAGAAAAATGAGTGGAGTAAGAGAGAGAAAGAGAGAAGAGCCAGAGAGAGGGAGCAGGGTGGGGGTTGTGGCTTCCCCTCTTGACTGCTATTGATTTTCTGTAAGCCTCAGAGTGCATCAGCTATTTCTATCCATTTCCTCCACCTCTCCCTCCCTTTCTCATCCCCCCGCACTCAGCTCAGACACCCTCCTTACACATCCTCCTCCTCCTCACACTCTCCATCACTTCATCACCATCCCTCCCAGCCACCGATCTATTTCCCTATCTGCCGGCCTGTCTCTCTCCCATATATTCCTGATGCTTTATCGCACGGCACCCACATTTCCTTTTCTTGCCCCATCGCACCATCTCTATCCATGATCTCCATCAGCCTCTCTCTTACCGTCTATCTTTATTCAACTACATCTTCCCGTTTCATGTCCAAACGGAAAAACACAGGAGAGAGTGGGTGAACAGAAAAGATAGATGGAAGGATAGATGATAGATAAGCAAAAGGTTTACTTAACAAAACACCAGCTCAACAGTAACAACCAGCCACAGAAGGCTCGTTGCCTGCTGCTGAACTTGTATCCATTTACATAGCATTCACAGAAAGTAAGCAAAACTGAACATATGTATATCACACAGACACACACGGATATACACACCTCTCACATCACCCCGCCTCCTGAACACATGTCAGAGCACACTTCACACCCTAGCGCAAAGCAGTCAAGTAACAAGCTGATATCCAAGCTTAAAATAGGCAGGCATGTAACGCTTGCCCAACCATTACCTGCTTCACACGCGCTTCATGGCAAAAGAGTGTGTGGACGTATAGAAACGGGACTGATTCTCCCACTTCATTGTCCTCCTACATTTCCTTCCTCATTATCTTTCTCATTATCTTTTTTTTGTGTTCTGCAACAGTCCTTGAGGTTGCTCCTCCATCCTGCATTTCTTCTCAAGCCTGAAAATTTACATCCCACAGTCTGCAAGCGTGTGCAGGTGGTTGCACATAACATACTTGAGTGCGATCTTGTTGTGAATATGGGCAACAGTGAGTAACTCGCACGTCTAGGTTCTTTTCTGAAACCTCATCTCTGCATCCCTACATCAGAATATTATGTAGTGTATGTATAAAAAATAGTGTTTGCTGAAGCATCTTTCAATGTTTTTGGATTTAAACTTTTGCCATGGTGAAGTTTGCATATCTGTGTGTGTGTGTGTGTGTGTGTGTATATATATATTTGTTTTACCAAAAGTCCCAAGTAGCCAAAAAAAAAAACCAAAAAAAGTTTACCTTAGAACCATGTTTCTTTTAAATTAAGAGTCACTGAGCTCAAATAATAAAGTAATCCATTTAAAAATCAACATTGTTTATTCATATTTATTACATACAGATGTAGCGAACACAGCAATTTTTTTAAGCGTTGTTTAATTAAAGGGGAAATTTCTCCATGCTCACCTGAAATAATAAGTGACTGATTTCATGGCAGCTATTTTCTAAACCAGCAACTTTCTTTGGTTTTCTCAGTGCATTGACAGGAGCTATGTTTACTAGCAAAGGCAAGTCTGGTATTTTTTGTGAGTATGCCTCTCCCAGTACTATCTACTTGAGCTCAAATACAGGCTAAGTTTAAACATGAGCACAGTCCAAGATATGTCCTATGGCTTCTTCCTACATTACAAAATGTTTAAAACTGGACGTGTAAATGCATGAAGTACATTCTTTATGACGAGGCTGGTATTGTTTTGACCTTATGTATCTGTCAGCCTCATAATGGCAAAATGTGGTTCTGCAGACACAGAAACTTTACTGTGCTATGCTATTTGGGCATCTTACACCCAATGAAGTATACTTTGCAACTGACTTTCATTTCATTATACTACAATACAAGTCCGACTCAAACCCGAGCCACTGTACTCCATGTGGCATTTGGTCACCTGCTCACCTACTGAGGCTAAAGTGGTGCTCCACTACTACACTTCTTTTATTTTTTTAAAATCCGTCTGTCCAAACTATTACATCCATTAACTTTCTTGCTCGTTTTTACAGTTTATGCTGCTAACCAACTAGCCCCAATACTCCCTGTACTCATACCAGCTGGCTCCTTGTCCCTTGTTCTTCTAAACAGAGCCCGCAGGACTTTGAGAACTGGTTTAGGTGCCATAATGTCGATATAACCGAATCTATAGAACAGAGGAAAGTACTACCACCAGCAGGTCCAATCCAGTGGAGTTGGGAGTCCATTCACAGGCTACGAGACTCACTGGAAATTAACCTGGTCACACCGCTCCAGTATGCTGCTCCTCTATTATGTATTTGTGACAAAAAAAAATGTAATTAAAATATTTGCAGAGGAGTATTATTTCATAAATGATTAAGAAAGCACATGTGTTAGAAATAGTGGTCTAAGAACTCACTAGCATTGCGGCTGATATGAAGCTGGTCTCTAGCTCGACTGTGACGTCATCATGTCTGTATGCACATGTTTCTAACAGTCCCATTCCTGCTCCCAGCCCACCCAGGCAGCAAGTAAATAAGGCGTGTGCACTGACGCACCAAGTCAGTCAAGTTCATAAAAATACAAAATGCACACAGCTAACCGCTCTTTCACACTCGTTTTCTTTTCTCACTCTACCTTCTGTCTTTCTCTCCCCATTTCCCGCAGTGAAAGACAGAAGCCATCTGAGCAACAGCACTAGGACAGGGAAAGTAATGGGCAGAAAAGGAGACTGATAACTGTCTTAATTCTCTGCTTTCCATCATAAATTTTGACACTAGTGCCATAAAGTGAGCTCTCAACTATTTAAACTACATTCTGAGGAGCCCGTTGGAAATAGCTACTAATAAAATGCACTTGCTCTATGTCTTTGGGGCAACTAACGCATTTATAAGCCAGGATCAAGAGTGTACCCTGGCTCTCAACCTATTACAGCTGGGATATGCTCCAATCCCTCACTTAAGTGAAACTAAGCCTCCTGGACATCTTTTATCTCAAATGAAAAGAAAAAAGTGTAATATTATTTCATAAGCTGGAAGGTATAAATTTCACAGCCCAAAAAAACCTCCAACTAGTTACTGAGTAAATAAATAAGTAAATGAAATTATCTTCGCATTCTGACCAATAAAAAACCCTAAGTGCAGTTAAAACAAAAATATATTTCTACCCAAAAAAACCACACAAAAAAAACCCCACAAAAACAATTTCCCAGTTTTTTAAAATTTTTTTTCCACCCCTGAGGGCTTGAGAGGTGGCAGGAAAGGGTATCAAAACAAACAGACAGAAGCTTATAGTTCACTGAAATACCTTAATGACTCTTCTCTACCATCCCTACAGCGTGTTCCACCTCTCTGCTGCCCATCTGTATGCACAGTATGTTTAAACAGTTCTTGTTTGCCAAAATACAGCTCCACGAAGCGCTGAATTTTCAATGGATGTAGCCTTTTAGCCATATGTTGGCAAAATGATGAATGTTTGGAAAACACTCAGCATATGTGTGGACAGCAGAGAAGTGGATTATCCTGCACGAGAGGTTTGGGGGTGGGAAGGGTTTTCTTACAGTCACACTTTACAAAACATCCAAAACAAACTTACTACTTCAATCTAAAACTATGCAAAGTAAAATATTCAGTTCATGTAAATGAGCAGCCTTAGTTAAAGCCGTGAAAACAGAGACAAACAGAGGTGGAAAAGGAGAAGGACACATTGAGGGGTAGTGTTGAAATGATCAGCAAAGATAAGGATGCTAAACTGTTGAGGCACAGAATTGCAACAGAAGTTATGTGAGGTTAAAAAGAAATTTCCAAAGAAGAGATTAAGAAAATATAAATCATGACGCTGTATGAAGTTTGTTGGATTTATACTTGTGCTAAGGGTTAATGGTGGCCCTATCATAGTACTTAAAAAGTACAACTTGACATAATATGGCATTTCCCAACAGCTTACTGAGAAAGGGTTACATGAGCAGGAAAAGAATTTTACAAAAGAGGATATTTCTCACTGCAGAAGGGGAAACACAGGCTTGCAGCCATGATATAACAAAAAGGTACATCCAGTGGACGTATGCAATTAGACTGAGAGTAACAAAAGGCCAACATGCAAACACCAGGAGCAAAGTATGCCTCCCTCCCATCCTCC
This sequence comes from Etia nguti, assembly GCA_015106755.1. Lineage (NCBI taxonomy): Eukaryota > Metazoa > Chordata > Actinopteri > Cichliformes > Cichlidae > Etia > Etia nguti. The sequence continues at coordinate 18,944 of VUQG01000143.1, forward strand.
TTAATTCACTCACCATTCATTCCTTTCTGACACATACCTTTACCCACATTCCCAAAGTTAGTGCTTGTCTTGACTTCAGTCAACTCTTCTGGCCTCTTCATGCCCCCAACACTTTTTCAGTATCCATACCTCCTCTCAGGTTGCACACTCAACTGCTTTGTGCAAGACATGCTTCCTGTCTATGCTTTGCTTATGGCCACACCCATGACATCCTACGTTTCTTCAACAGCCCTCTTCCTTATATTTGTTTGCATCTTCCTTTTGTTATTACTCCCTGGCCTCAGCCTAATCATCTTCCTTTCCTTCCTCATCCCCTGCCTGCACCTGACCTTCCTAAAACTCGTTCACTGTACTTGCCTAATGCAGTCCTATGACTACAAATTCCCACCACTGACTTGTTTTTTCAAACAAACCATTGCAGTTTTTGCTCAATCATTGGCTTCCCTCTTCTCTCCTCATACTGACCTTTCTTCAGGAGTTAAGTGACCCTTTGGCATTCCCTCTTACACTTAGTCTCAGAATCACCTTTTTTCCAAACCAGATCAGAGTCCTTTCCCTTAGATTCTGAGCTAATTTAAGGTCCCTTTCCCTATTCCAAGGATCCTCTCTTGCTGACCAAAGTGACTGCTTTGTTGTTTATTTGGAGTGACAGAGTAGCAGGGAACCCCTGCTACTTGGTCAATCCAAGTGAAAGAGTTTCTCTTCAAACTAGAGGGGGTTGCCTGGGCGACAAGACAAAGGAAAGCAAAAAAACAGAGTGCATGTTTCCACTTCTGTTACAGACAGAAGGATGGAGAGGACAGGAGTGGAGTGGAGGGGTAGAGGTAGAGTGGCAGGATTGTCCGCCTCTCTGCTGCTTTGGGCAATCCATTAAAACGATCCCTCCATTAGACAAATGTGAAGGAGGAAGCCAAAGAAAATGGACCGGAGGGGTAGAGAAAGGGTTGACTGATTCAGATGGGAGGGAGAAGTGAATGTGAGTAACAGGACAGACTGTGACAGAGGTGGGTCGCAATCAGGGTAAGATATCAGCTGCTACAAAGGATGTTTTTATCAACTCGGACCAATTGGCAGCAGTCTTAAGCATTTTGAGAGCTTTTCTGTGCTTCTCTTTTGCAACCTCAAGTCTCAGTTTTGCAGACATCAGCTCACTTAAGTCTGCAAAACATAATGATTTCCTAAAAAGTCATGTGAACTTTATGACAGATAAAAAAAAGAGGAAAATACCCTTTGCACTATGTACAATATGAAACAAGTATGAAAGAACAAGGCACAAAGAGGAAAATGGGAGCAAAATAATTACAACGGGGGACTAGGAGAGGAGAGGAGATGAGTGGAGAAGAGGGGAAAGGAGAGGAGAGTAGGGAGGGGACTGAAGAGTACAGGATATCATTATCTTTCATGTCCAACGCAGGTGACTAGCAGTGGAAGAATGGATTAAGTATCCCTCCTCTCTCCCAGCAAGCAAATCCCATTCTGAGAATGGAAAGAGGGTCTAATAAGAGGTGTGTAGTGGTGGGAAAGGTCCAGCTAGCCAGCTGCTTTACTCTTGTAGGAGTACGTTTAACTATAAAAAGTACACCCCCACCGCACCCCCATGCTTCCTGCAGTTAACAATGTAAACAGCACTCAATTAAAAACACATAGAAATAAAACAATACCTTACAGTATATTTAAACTACAGTATCTACTAAACGAAAGAAACTTTTATATGTGTGCACTTTTTCTACTGTTAGACTCATCATCTACCTACACAAATGCAGGAGAGAGTAAAGTACAAACACAAATGTGTGCATCCACCTGTAGCCTTTCTGAGTACCTGTTCTTTTGTGTGCTCTGGGTGTCAGGTCGTGTTGAAATTTGTCTGAACAATAAGTTGGTAAATTTATAGAATTTCTACCCAGGTCATCCTCCTTTAATCAAAATCAATTTGGATGGAAATACAATAAAGTCACTCTATCCATTGATTTGAGCTATCCATTTCACAGCGAAGCTACTATGACAGAGTACAGGTAGCAAGTTTCAGTGGGTCGATAAACTCTGAAGATAACTAGAAGCAGTTTGGTGAGACACTGTGACTTGACAAACTAGTCTATATTTTTATTCTTATTCCTATTAATTTGTCTTGGTTCTTCGTTCCTTCCTAAGAAAAACATACAGAGACACAACTTTATTTCCTTGGAACTCAACACAAAGGTATACACACAACACTGCACTCACTGTGTTGTGTGAGAGTGCCCTCACATGTATTTAACACCCAACACCAGTACACACATACTCTAACCAAGTTTGCTTTGCAATGGAGCAAAAACGACACAGCAGAGGTTACCCAGGTAGCTGTGAATTAAAAAAAAAAAAGAAAAAAGAAAAGAACATTTGAAACAGAATACAACCTCAGACGGAAACCAAATATCTGTTAAAACAGAGGCCATGGCTAAGATTGTTTACCACTTTGGTCAGCTGATTCTCCATCATAAGCACTAAAACAAATTTAAAGCACTGTTTTGTTTTAAGTGTGTGTGTGTGTGTGTGTGTTTATAACAGTAAATGCTGACTGAATATTGATCTATTCAATACCATACATGAAATGAATGAGAACCAATACAGTAATATATGAGGATATATATTATATTGTTCACAGCTTCACACTACAGCCCACAAGTCCAACAAGTTGGGTTATCTAGCTACAATTCTCACTCCAAGAAGCTTTGAAAAAGAGCAGACCATACCTAGTTTAGTCAAAGATTTTCCCTGTACACAGTATAAGGCTTGTTACCTAGCTACATCAACATTTGTGTAATTGACTAAAAGTAGACATGCCACAGTGCCTAAAGAAATGCAGTCTGGTTAACTAACTATGCACAGCAGTTCAACTGGCTTGAGGCTACCCCAGTCCACACCACAGGCTGCTGTTTTTCATTTGCCTACTGTATGTGCTAACTGTGTATCACATCCACACTATAGCTAAGTGGCAAGAACATAAAACACCCCATCTAATTAAAATACATCAAATGTGTTCACACATGCACAGACACTACAGTCATGCCAACCCCAGGGCAGTCCCCTCCCTCTCTCTGTTAGCTTCTAAAGAAAGGTATTAAACACCTCCGCTTATGTCCCTTCAACTCGCACACAGTGTGAAATTAAAACTCTGAGTGGAGGTGTGACTCGCCTTTCCCTCTTGTTCTAAACCTACACAACCACATACACGTCCAGTGACGATGACAACTGGGGACGTTTACCTGCTGCTGGGATGCGGTGCGCTCCGGGAACAGAAGACAGCCTCTGAATGCCGGGAGAGGCGTTACTTCCTGGGGCTCGCTGCTGGTTCTCCGAGTGGCTGCTGTGAGTTCCAAGTGGTGCGCAAGCGGCACCGTTCTGCTGCTGTGGATGTAGTTGCTGCTGATGATGGTGGTGGTGGAGGTGGTGGTTAGATACCATAACTGCGCTGCCGGTCATTCCATTGCCATTCCCAACACCGCACGACTGATAATATCCAGACCGTGAGCGAGATCGAGTCCTTGGAGGTTCCATGGTCATTTGGTGGGGGTGAAGGGGGTGGAAGAGAAAAGAGGAGGACGCGACTGGGGACTGCGGCGGAGAGCCGTTGGTAGATCCGGGCTGTACAAAGCCCCTCGCGCCGCTCTGGCTGTAACTATAGCCCCCGAGTCCTCTGCCCCCCTCCGCGCCCCCGTACTCTATTCGCTCCGCAGACTCTGTCGCCCCCGCCTCGTCGAATAAATCAGCCCCTTTAGGGACAGGCTCCGGGGTGGAGGGCAGCCGGGGGCAAACTCGAGGCTCCTGAGTCGTTGGCTGTCCAGCGGCTGCGATTGGCATTTCCTTTCGGGGGATTTCCTTCGTTTCTTTTCCTTTTTTGTCCCCTGCGTTTTCCTCTCGTTCCCCTCACCGAAGCAGCTTTTACACACTGTTAAAATGACAAATTCAATGAGTTACGAAGAGTTAAACCGAGTTGTGAGGTACTGTGTTAACACTGTACCTCACAACATTCACCAAGCTGGACTACCTACACAAACAAGTCAAAGCCATCAGTTTTCTTTTGACATGCACGTGTGTTGTAATTTTGAGTTTACTGGTAGTTTGGTACTAAAACTTACTTTGCTATTTCATAAACTGGTTCATCAACTTACATCACACGACGAGCTATTGTGAATATTTAAGTTTTCACTAAATTACACTGTTTGGGAATTTTAAAAAATGAATCTACATGAATGTGACAGGGATACGATTCTTCTCTCGGCTCACCAGCAGCTTTTACTTCACAACAGCAACGACCACGGCTCGCTAGCTGACGGGAGGCTAGCGTTTGGGGGCGATGCTAACATTAGTGCGCATAGCACGCTGTGGTAAAGGCGTTATTATGCTTCTTCTAACTATACAACTAAAGCGTTACCACACCAGCTCGCTTTCTCGGAATCCTAATTATCCTCGAACCGACTTTAAAACAACTTTCCCCACTTTAACCCCCATTTAAACTTGTTTAGCCAGTCTGCGTAATGTCGTTCGCTAGCTTGGCAAGCCATACCAACCCCTCCTCCTCTACCGACCAACACAGAGAAAAATCCCATAGCTAGCCACCCACGCCTCGAAGCGCTTTAAAATGTTTGGTTAATAGTAAGAAAACAAAACGGCGTTGTGTAGAAACTTATTCGGGTGATTTCGCTGCGTTGGGATGAGCCGGTAGGGCTTTCCTGGTTGTATGGAGGCAAACCTCAAAGCGCAGAGAGAAAGATTAAAAGTGGCCGGTCTAAAATTACAAAGAAAGAACCACGGCTAAAATTAACAGGATCTTAAGGAATGACCCCGCCTCTGTGTCTAACACTGAAACCGGGTCTATTTGCCCTACTCTGAGTATTTTTTTTAACAACTTACCTTCAACGCGCTCTCCCCGACTGTACTCCCAAGTCGGATCTGTCGATAATATTGCAAGCCCTGTCTGTGAGTGTGTATGAACGCGAGTGTGTGAGCCCAGTGTTCGCTCGGTGTCAGCGTGAAATGTGACAGACCGTCAACGCTCAAGTCGGATTTCACCAGACCGGATCAATCGACGGCAGAAAACAGAGCGCATTTGTAGTTGCTTTCCCCCGCACACAATGCTGGTTAAGTCACCGATAGCAATAAAACACAGACAAATGACTAAAAGTGTTATTGTTAGTTTGTTTTTATAAATACCATTTTAAAATCCGGACTTTACCGGTGAAACGAACCGGTTTAAGCTCGGCAATCTATTAGTAGGGCTGTTAAATCAGAAGCTGTGGATAGCAGAGAGGCAGACTAAAAGGGGCTTTAAATTATTTATTTACAAATACCAAGCCTACCCATTGCAGCTGTTTCCTTTGGAGCCGAAAGTTCGCTTTAAAAATAAGTATTTGCTGTGTTTGCAGAAGTTACTTGGGCTACAAAATTACAGTAGCGGGAAAAAAATAACTAGAAGGTTAGAAAATAGTAACAAACATAGAAAAATGGGGAGGAGGGCAGATTATTCAGCCGTAATCTAAAATAAATTAGGCCACTAGGATAAATGAAGTGCCTGTGTTTATGAGATCTGGGCCAAAGTTTTCACTTTTAAAACGGGGTTTTGCATGTTTTCTCATGAGCTGGAGAAAAATGTGATTGAATATAAAAACAAACAAACAAACAAACCGCTGCAGAAGCTTGAGACCATTATGCCTTTTTTGGAAAACGGTTAATGGTGCCGCGTCAAAGGTCAACAATATGCCCTGTTTGAAATATTTATGATAAACTACTGTAAATAATTTGTATTAATGTCCTGTGTGTGTGTGTGTGTGTGTGTGTGTGTGTGTGTGTGTGTGTGTGTGTGTGTGTGTGTGTGTGTGTGTGTGTGTGTGTGTGTG
>VUQG01000144.1:0-13946 GCA_015106755.1 Etia nguti
TATTTGTGTTTCACTACTTCTGTGTGTGTGTCTGACAGAGAAGCTTCTCAGTTCTCAGTGAAGAACAATGGAACCTCTCTGATTACATCTCCCTGTAAGACAGACAGTGTGTGTGTGTGTGTGTGTGTGTGTGTGTGTGTTCAGTGGGAGGAAAGGGTGGCAGTTGTGGAGACTAAAGGGAGGGTGGGGGGTAAAGTTTGGACCTCCCCTCCCTGTGTTGTCTCTCTCAAACAGCCTCATGGCGTGTCATTGGTTAAATCCTCAGGCCTGTATTTATGCGATTGGTCAGGGCGGGATATATATACACAGCATGGGTCGGTCAGATCTGGCCACAGGTTTTTAAACTTTCAAAGTGAGCAGACAGCGAGGGAGACGGTGTGTCGGAGGGCCCGACTTACGGAGTGAAATCAAACTGTGGACAAACCGCAGAAGCAAACAGAAAACAGAGAGTGGACAAAGAAATTAGCAGAGTCACTGCGGATAGTTTTCAGGGGAAATCCTGCACCACAACGGGTTTGTTTTCTATTCTCGTCTCCCCCTCCTCTCACATCTCGATGGTTTGCTTTGGGATTTGTGCTCTGAGACCAAATTCTTCTCCTGATACTTCTCTCCTCTGTCAGCTGAAGTATTTTCAGTTTCAGTTTTTGTCCAGAACTTTGCAGACCAACAAACTGAAACAGACATTTGCAGAATTTGACCTGGACTAAACCTTTTCTGGGATGAATTTAACCAAGCCTAGCCTTTCTAGAGTCAGCCAGGTGTCTCTTAGGGGCCCCTGGACTTCAAGGACCCCAAGTCCTGCTTCTGATTCTGAAATGGGTTTTGAACAGAACCTCTCTGAGGATTGCAGTTCTCCAGACAGAACTGGGAGTATGAGGAGAGGGCAACCGAGGATGTGTTTAACGCACAGTTCAGGGGGACAGAGTCCTGATCTGAACCAGGCTGGAGGCACGTCAGTGGGTGATGAGAAAGCTGCGGGGGCTGAGCAGAGGATTCGCAGGCCGATGAATGCCTTCATGGTCTGGGCTAAAGATGAGAGGAAGCGGCTGGCCCTGCAGAACCCGGACCTACACAACGCTGTGCTCAGCAAGATGCTCGGTAAGACAAACAAAGAGACCAACTCAGTGGAGAGCCAAAGATCTGATTTTTGTGGTCATCAGTTTCAACAAAAGTACCAAAGTGAGGAGGTGTTGTATTGGAAATTTAAATATCTGACCCCTTTCATTTTAGCAGTATTCAGTGTGACACACCAGAAAGATACAACATCAAACACAGACCATAAATAGCCTCATATTTCTGTTCAAGACAAATTAAAAGCCTGATTCCTCAGCTCTACGTTACCAAACCTGTCCATCATATGTATGATTCAGTATGTGGGCTCACTGCACATGCCATGTTTGCCTCTAAAGTCTTTACTGTCAGTTTATTTCAAATGCTATTAAAAGAACCTCCCAAGACCATCTTAATATCTCTCCTTGGTCGTCTGATGCTTTTTTGTGATGTCTCTCAGGTCTTAGTAGCAGCAGAGCAGTAGCTCTTCTTATATTAAAGGCTTCAGTGTAAAAACTGCCATGAGTGTGTGAGACACATTTCCAAAAACAGGACAAACTGAGAGTCAAAGCACTTCATGCATGTCACAGGGCATTAAGAGCCTTCTTTGAATGAATACAGGTAGCTGTAGGTGGAGCTGCTCGAGGCTGTCAGTGCTGTAGAGTATTTTGACATGTTATAGGTTGAGCAGTAAATAATAAAATGATCTATCAGACTGATCGGTAATCTGTTTGACAGTGAGTTGCAAAATGAATTTGAACAGCAGTGTTGTTCTTATATGCCTCCTTTCTCTCATCTAAGAAGACCAAAATATGGTTGAATATTTTTTTTATTTTAACTTCTCTTCCTGCAGGTCAGTCGTGGAAGGCCCTGAGCGCTGTAGAGAAGCGACCATTTGTAGAGGAAGCAGAGCGTCTTCGTGTCCAACACCTCCACGATCACCCAAACTACAAGTACCGACCTCGCCGCAAAAAAATGACCAAGAAGCTTAAACGTGTTGAACCAGGGCTTCTGCTGCACAGCTTAGCCCAGGGTGGGGCACCAGGCTTGAGTTTAGGACCCGGTGTCAGTCCTTTGGGTGGAGAAAATGTCTCTGGAGGTTCTACTTACAGGCATCCGGGTGTCCAACCTCCACATCATCACTCCCACCACCTGCTTCCATCTCTGGGCCATTTCAGGGACCTCCAGGCCTCAGGACACTCAGAGCTAGAGAGCTATGGCTTGCCCACTCCAGAAATGTCCCCACTGGACATTCTGGAAGATGGAGCTGGGGAATCTGTGTTTTTTCCCCAACATATTCAGGAGGAAGGTGGGATGGGAGTTTGGAGTGGGTACCAACACCACCTTCACCATCATAATCCACATTACACCCACCACTACAACAACCACAGCCACCACGGCTCCATACATGGCCAGGGTTCAGGAATGACTTTAAGCACCAGAATGACTTCTGCTGAATCAAATATGATCTCGAGCATGAGCTCTGTCACTTCACTCAGCTCCAAGCTAAATCTCACACATGTTTCTGGTCACCAGGTCACTTTAAGAAGTCCTGTGAAGTGCCCACCACCACTGCCCGATCCTTCCTCCCCAGTTTCATACCACCAGCCCTGCAACAGCCTCTCTGAGCCAATAAAATGCCACCAACCCCCAATGAGCTCTGCTCCTGTTGGTTATTTCAGTCAGCTGTATGGAAACGGCACCCCTAAAGCTACTCATTTCACTTCTTCTCATCTGGGGCAGCTTTCACCTCCTCCTGAAACTACTTCTTCCTGCTCAACCTCGTCCATCCCCCCTCCATCCACTTTCCCTCTCTCTGTGAACTTGGATAATTCAAATCTGGATTCCTCTGGCCAGCTGGGGGCTTCGTCTGCTGAATTTTGGGCTGAAGTGGACAGGCATGAATTTGATCAGTATGTAAATATTCGGAGGAATCGAGATGAGGCTTATGGACTGGACGGAGGATGTGGTGGTGTGTCCAAGGCTGGGCGTAGTAGCAGTAGTGTTGGAAGTAGCAATAACAGTATTGTTAGTAGTGCAGTTAATAGGGATGTTGGTGGTGTGGTGGGTGGCGTTGGTGGGTGTGATGATGGAAGCAGCCCTCTTATATCTGCTCTGTCTGATGCAAGCAGCGCTGTCTATTACAGCACCTGTATCACTGGATAAATACTCTGAAATGTATGATGAGACAGCATACAAAGGAAGTATACTGGAAAAACTATTTGGGCCATACTTTATTCAAATCATTTCACCGAGTCCTCCACTAGCTTTAAAATCTTTAAGATTCAGGAATCCTTGTGTGTGTTGACATGCCTTTAAGTACGGCATGTTTGATGTTCTGTTAATTTAGTTCTTGGTATGTTGTAGAAAAAAACATTTGAAATGATGAAAATAATCTCAGTTGGGCTTCATAACATTTTATGTAATATTTTTTGTTGATTGGGAACATAAAAAATAAGCTCAATGAAAGACTTCCAAGATTCATTTACAGTATTTTTCTTAGTGTTGTTGGGAAAGTCTTGGCCACAAACCAACATGTCACATATCTGTCTAACCTATCAGAATGTCTCACTTTTCTGGCCGTTGTATGTCCCCTGTCAGGGCCTGATGTCAGACTCTACTGGCATACATGAGTGTGTTGCCGATTCCAAGAACACTCTTTCTAACTAGCTTCTCTGATATAACTTTAACTGGGGTTAGTTTGCTAAGCAAGATCTAAAACTTTAGCACTGTCTGTCTTTGATCACAGATCATGATTTTATTCACGGCCTTTGCAAGTAATCAGCTCTATTCATGCAAAGCAACCTCACACAACCAGATGTTGGAAATCAGTCGCGCACTCATGAATTTTGAAAACAATGGTTTGATGTAGATGTTTACTGTATACCTTTGAAGATGCTATGCTTCTTGACAGGATGTGAAGGAGAAACTGAAACTATGAAATGTTCTCTTTGCACTGGGTTTAATGTCTCATTTGATGTATAGAAGTAAAAATACTCATAATTTGAAATATGGTTTTGTGACTGTTTGTCTTGTTTTTTTTCTTTCTTCTCTACAGAGTCTTATTTTTCTTAAAGGAAAAAAAAGAAATTATACTTTCTTGCTGAGAGTGGGATGAGTTGATTGCTATAATTCTAATATTCATGTGGTCAGTGCTGGAGTTAATTAGCCCAGCTAAGCATAAGAACAAGAAAGCCTCGTGTTCTTCAGAAAGTGTGATAAATATATTTATTCTGTTACATGCGTCTGATCTGTTTTTTTTTTATTTAAACTATGAAAAGAACTATAAAATGTTAATGTTATGTATCATAAGCCATCTGCTTGTCATATATTTTACCCTGTCCCTGCCTTTTCCTCTCCCTATCACATGTTCTTACCTAGCAGGATTTGCTCTGTTTTATTTGTGGGGTTTTTTTCTGTTTTAAAACAAAAAGAAATCTTTGCTGTGTAACTTTTCATGTATAAATTGAATAATTGCTCGTGTAAAGCTGCCGGCAGATCTTTTGGTAAGTTCAGTTTTTGTATGTGTGAACTGTGTAACCTTCATTTCAAAAGTATCGGAGAAGTGCTTTTCCACTGAACTTTGTTTGCCGTTTATCTATTATGAATTTATAAAGTGATGATGTCCTATAGATGTTACGTTTTGCTAAATGAGTAACTTATCCCACCAATGTTTAAATGAACATAAATTAGTGGTTTTGTTCATACTGAGAAAATGAAAAATCATCACCCTCTCTATATGTTTACATAGCATCGTTTTGTATACAGTGGAAACAAAAACCAGAAGTCTCTTCTCAAAGAGCTCACATCTGTTCTGCATCAGTCCTAAAGACAATGCCGTTTTTTCTTTTCTCTACATGAAACTAAAGGACAGCGTCAAGGATGTGTACAGTGAAAGCAGTTATATTCACCACACCGATCCCTGTGGCCTTTTCCAAACATTTTCTATTAGAGGATGAGCCCCAAGGAAGCTAAATATTAAAAAATAAAATAATAAAAACCGTGTACATCTGCATTTGACATTCTTTCGTGTTGACACCAAACAGAGTCGTGTTTCCATTTTAATTTACTGTGACACACAAAGACATCAGAGAGACGGGCGTTTTTTTGGAGCCGTGCAATAACTCTGGGGCTTTTGGTAATAATTATCTCAAGGAAAAAAAGAAACACCCAAGATTTTTGGGATTAATACAAAGCACATTTTCTCAGCAGACACATAACGACAAATTAAAACCAGGATTTTCCCACAACTGTCACTGTGATGCTTCTAAATGTGCCTGACAGTGAGCGTAGAAAAGGGTTTTGTTTGTGTTTATGTATTTGAAAAATGTGCGATGGGTGTAAATGGATCTGTTAAGTCTTATAATATAATTTCACAAAATAAACACTTCGAAGTTTGCACTCTGGACATTTACAGGTTTTTCTTTGCAGCTAAAGCTGGCTGAATTTGTTCTTTGGAAACTTATATAGAAATTCATAGAATATCCTCAGTATTTTGAATTTTTGGTCAACTTTTTGCTCCTGCATATCAAAAAAGACAAAAAAAAGCGCAGTTGGTGTGTCCTCTGTGTTTTTTAGTGCATTTACATAGCTTGCGACTTTTTTTTAAAGCAGGAGACACAAACACAGTCATGTCTGTGTTTTCCTGTGTGATCAGCTCTGATTCTGTCCTCTCCAGGTTTCGTTAAGACATTAAAAAATCTTGGCTTGGCGCAACAGTTTCCCCTTGAACAAAACCACAAACGGACTCAAAGAAAACATTCAGAACAAGGAAAAACTGTTTTCTTTGTTTCAGACTTCTTTTACTCCCCCCTCAGCACCTCACTCACTGTCATTTTCTCTCATTTCGCTTCTCCTCTCTGTCTCAGCTTTTATTCTTTGCAGTCTTTTGTCACCTTTTCCCTTCCTTGTCTTTCCTTCCATCTTTTTTTGTTTCTCACCATTTTTATTCCTTCTGTGGTGTCTTTTTGCTCTTTCATGCCATCTCTTGCTGTTTGGTACTCCTTGCTTTTGTCTTATGAGCCCATTAGTTTCTATTTTCCGTCTAATTTTGCTTTTGTCCATCTTTCTAAACATTTCCTGTTTTTTATCGCTTTTCCTTTTCCTTTTATCCTTACATCTACATATCCTCGATCGTTCCTTAAATTATTTATACTTTTAGATTTAATTAATATTAGGTCATACAGTCAAGTAAATGTGCCAAAATTTTGTTCTGATCTATTCTATTCTAGTCATTTTCTTCCTTTTTTCCCTTCACCATCCACTTTTATAATTTTTTCTCGTTTCCATCCTTCCTTTTTTGTCCTTTTTATTCCTTCTCACAATTCTTTCACAATTCTTTATATTTTGTAAAAAATATAAATCAATTTTCATACTATCTTCTTCTTCTTTTTCTTCTTCTTCGTATATATTTTATTAATTGTTTATTGGACTGCCTGCCTTTCTTTCTCACCCTTCAGTCATCCCTGTATGACCCACTATTTGCCCCGTTTCTTTCTCTGTTATTAACATTTCCATGAGAGCAGAGAGCTTTAACGTAACTGGGCTGTAAAAACCAAAGTTGTGTGTGGTACTGAGTGTGGTACTAAGTGTGTGCGTGTTTTCCTACCCCAGGTCATGTACTCAGTAAATGTGTGTCAGTGGTGCTGCTCGCTGAGGTAACTGACAGGAATGTTAGCAGCAAGAAGGAAACACTACGGAAGTTTGAGATGTTCGGAAAGGTCGTGTGAAGAGAGAGAGAGAGAGAGAGAGAGAGAGAGAGGAAGAGGTGTATATTTTTGTGACAACACCTGAACCGGAGCTTGATAGGCTGAATGGAAAAGATAACACGAGGCTGAATTCCCTTTTAGACAGCTGGAAAGCGCCACATAGGAGGCATGTATATGGTGTGAGTGTATGTCTGGTTGTAGTTTTTTACATATTACAGATTTGGTGTGCTGAACCAGCACAGAACGTCAAGATAACTGTAAATGTGTTCCATAATTTATAAAATGTAAATTAAATAAAGTGAAAGTGAATAAATGTTTAAAAAGAAATGACATATTTGGAGAATACTGTGAAAAAGTCTTTAGGCAGTAAAAATATTAAAAATGAATAAGAAGGGGGGAAGTGTTGAGCTACAAAGTGGAAACACAGACACGGGAAAAATCAAAGAATCCGAAAACTGGGAGTAAAAGTAAACGAAAGAAAGAATCTGTGGATTACACACTTCAGAGAAACAAGGCAGAAGAAGAGGGAGAGGGATTTTCCCGTCTGTTTCTGTGGTGTTTTATTGGCCACATGTGGTTATAATGTCAGATCAGTCACCACAACTACACACTCTGTGTGTGTGTGTGTGTGTGTGTGTGTGTGTGTGTGTGTGTGTGTGTGTGTGTTTGTCAGGTGTTTTAGTTTTGTACTTACATTGTATGTTGTGTGTAAAAACTGCTGCATGTTTGTTTGGTTTCAGGTGATTGTTGGCACAGAGAAGGCGTTCACTTATGATTATGTATTTGAGCCCACTGCTGAACAAGAAGAAGTCTTCAGTACAGCGGTTTCCCCTTTATTGTCTGGGCTTTTCAAAGGTAGCTTTTAACTTGATGATTTTTAAGTGAATGTCTAAGATTTTATCTTTTTCCTGAGACATGATTATATGTGCTCGAAAATAAAATAGCTGTGTTTATTTTTTGTTTTCCTTTAAATCTATTGAATAATTTTGCAGTTAATAATGCTCCATCCATTGTGTGATGTTATTGTTACTGTAGGCTACCATGCCACAGTTCTTGCCTATGGACAGACGGGATCTGGAAAGACCTTTTCGATGGGAGCAACATACACAACGGCTCAAGAAAACGAGCCATCCGTTGGAGTTATTCCTCGAGTTATCAGGGGCATCTTTGCAGAAAGGGAGCAAAGGGCAGACTGTGAATTCTGTCTGACAGTGTCTTACCTGGAGGTTGGTGAATGTTTGTGGTCTGTGGTGTGTATGTACAATAGCCCTTTAAAGTAAAGTAGTTAAGGTTTTCTTTTGATTGTAGATTTATAATGAAGAAATATTGGACTTGCTGTGTTCATCCAAAGACAAACCTGCTATCAGCATTCGGGAAGACCCTAAAGAAGGCATCAAGGTGAGTGACTCGTATATTAAAAGCAAATTCCAATTTTTTTTGGGCAGCCCACCTAAACCACATACGTGCATTTTTCTTCATCTTTTGTTGAACTTTTGTATTTAATTGAAAATGTCCTGTTTTCCAGATTGTGGGCTTAACTGAGAAGCAGGTGTTTTCTGCCCCTGAGATGGTGAGCTGTCTGGAGCTTGGAAACTCTGCTCGTACCGTGGGTACCACAGCCATGAACGCTGCCTCTTCACGTTCCCATGCTATCTTCACCATCACACTGGAACAGCGCAGAGGGACAGATAAGTCAGTTTGGCTGCCTTTTCCCTTGATAAAACATCTTTCATCTTATTGTCCAAACTTGTTTTCTGATATAGACACAGAATACCTGCTCACAGTGCTCAGATGCAAGGTGACAGGGAAACTGTCATAATCATTTGAATTCTGTACATTTTCATATTCCTGTTATGGGTATTTGTTATAGAATTGCTCTAAACTTTATAGCTTTAGTTTAACATTTGTCCAGTAAAAAGTATTTGCCTTGGGTTGTTATTATATTGTCAATTTTTTTGATTTGCTGGAACCGGCTTTGGACACTGGTACTTTTTATTTTGCCTTTGTGCATCACCACAGCGTTTTTTAAATGTAATGCTCAACATGAGGCATTTGGTTTTATTTCAATGGGTTTTATGAAAGAATTGCGTGAACTGCTTAGGAATTAAAGTTGCTTTTGTACATAGTGCCCCTTTTGTTAAAGTGTCAAAAGAAATTGGACAAGCTGCTTCATGACCGGGTGATGCTTGTTGCCTCATTATTTCATAAGAGATTAAGCAGATAAAAGATCTGGAGTTGATTCCAATAGTTGAACTTGCATTAGTTGGTTTTTCTCTAAAACTCTGAATAGAGGTCCAACGAGATGCTGGTGCAAGCAAGGGAAGCCACCATTAGGCTGATAAAAACATAATGAATGCATCAGAGAGAGAGAAAAAGTATGGAGTTGCTCAATCAACAATCTAGTCCATTCTTTAAAAAAAACTAATGCACTCACCGGCAACACCAAAAGGACAACAGAAAGCAACTAAATTGGATTTCCTTTCCTTGATTAAGAAAAGCAACTTGACAAAATCCACCACAACCTAAAACTAGCAGGAAATATTCTTGTTTTTTAATGTCATTATGAGGTGTTTGTGTGTAGAATTCTGAGGTGAAAAATGAATCTAATCCATGTTGGAATAAGACTGTAACATGGCAAAATGTGGAACAAGTGAAGCGCTGTGAATACTTTCCAGATACATTGTATCAGCTAAGTTGTTGTTTTACACAGAGGGTGGGCCCAGAATTTCACAGTTTCTCTCTTTTGTAAGCTACCATAATATTTTTTCCTTAAACTTGGTTAGTGTGTTTGTGCACGTCCCCATTCTACAACACCCAACCACCATTTCCAAAATATTACCTACTGCAGTCTGAATATTTGTACAATCCTCTGTTCCAGGGCCGATTCAGTTGTTTCAAAGTTGCATCTTGTGGATCTGGCTGGATCAGAGAGACAGAAGAAAACCAAAGCAGAAGGAGATCGTTTAAAGGAAGGTAACCAAGATCAGATTAAAAGTTGTAAGCCTTTAATGTGCGATTATCCCAGAGACATGTGCTGCTATCTAAGGTGTATGTTACTTATTAAGCTACATTTCTGTGTTTAATAATAGTACTTCTGTTCATGCGGTCCATATTTATGTGCAGGTATCAGCATCAATCGTGGCCTTTTGTCTTTGGGAAATGTGATCAGTGCTTTGGGGGATGAAAGCAAGAAAAACACCTTTGTTCCTTACAGAGACTCTAAGCTCACCCGCCTGCTGCAAGGTAAGCTTTGATTTAGATGTTCAGATGTTACATTATGGTCATTAGGTCAGACATGGATACATTCTCACTGTGAGGACTTTCAAAGTCAGTCAGGGTTTTATTTAGGTTTTCAGAAGGCTTAGATGCCTGGTCTCCAGGATTGGTGGTGCTTTTATTTACCTTTAATTTTGCATTTGAAGAAAATTGCAAGAAATAAGGCTCATAATTCGCAAATAAGTATTTAATTTGAGTTAAACTGGATATGTGCTGCCTTTTTTTTAAGTGTTTCTTTGTTTGTTTGGTTTTTTTGCTCATATTCTCTAGCAAAACCGATTTAATTAAATTTTTAAAAATTTGACATATATTTTGTCCTGATTCCTTTAAAATTATATTTGTGGACTCTGCTGGAGTAGATAATTCAGTTTAAAATCATTCTTATTTATCTTATACCAGACTTTGGTGTGACTCCTCGATTCTTCCACTGTCTGAAACAAAACTTTTAAGGTTCCTTCCCTATGAAGCCTTTAAGCCAGCTGTGTTCTGAGTGGCTGCACTTTGCAAACAGAAGGTTTGAACAGCAAGTGGAGGCTGCCATACTTCCAGAAAAAGCTGTGTGGCTGAGATGATCATAAGATGTTGTCACATAGGTCCCCTTCTACTTACAACAGACACAAACATTATGCCTTTCTGTGGTAGGACTTGTAGTATGTGGTATTTTCTGTTTTCCTGCTTGCTTCAGTTCCATTACCATAAAAAAACTGAAACGTCTTCAGACTCGTTGAACAGGATTTGCATTAAGCTTAAGTTTTTGTTTATGTGAGGAAGATCAAAAGCTGCGGGTGTTCAAAGTGGTAACGATGCATTGAAGAACTTAACTGCAACCCTGTAAACGGTTACATATGTACATGTGTGTTTGTCCTCAGATTCTCTGGGAGGCAACAGCCACACTTTGATGATTGCTTGCGTCAGTCCTGCAGACTCCAACATGGAGGAAACCATCAACACACTGCGATATGCTGACAGAGCTCGCAAGATCAAAAATAAACCAGTTGTCAACATCGACCCCAAAGCTGCAGAAATAAACCGCTTGAAACAACAGGTGCAAAAATGGGTGGTGGCCCTCATTATCATCAGAACTCAAATTAATAGTGTTGCAGTTTTTCATTGAGTGGTTTTGTTGGAGATCTTTTATGCATTGCCCACGTTTAGGAGAGAGATTAAAGCATTTTCCCAATATTTTAAATGGTACCCTGGTGTAGGTTCAAGAGCTGCAGGTGATGCTGGTTCATGCACGTGGAGGAGTAGCTCCGGTGCTCTCTGGGTAAGACAAAACTTTCTCAGTAAACCTCAGGGTCCAAAGAGGACACTAAATAAATGCAGCCAGGATAAACATCACCCATACAGCAAAAGACCATAATAGTTGCCCCATTGCAGGTCAGAGAGTGTGGAGAAAGTGACTAAACTGCTGGAAAGGAACCGCGCTCTGCAGGATGAGAACAATAAACTGAGCAGAGAGCTGAGTGAGGCAGCTGGACAGACGGCCCACATGTTTGAGAAGATCATTATGGTGAGCCCGGTCACAGCAGCATCTATTAATCCTGTCTAAAGAGGAAATTATTACTGCTGATGAAAAGAAATGGATTGAATTTGACAAAAAAAAAACTGTTGAAAATCATTTACAGTTGATCTTTTGACCTTAGTTTCATAAATTTTCACTGTTTTGCATTATTATAGTTTTTATATGCCATTTGCTTTATTTTGTAGACAGAACAAGCAAATGAGAAACTGCAAAGCAAGCTGGAGCAACTGCGGCACCATGCAGCGTGAGTTTGCAAAAGCAAAAAGCCAGCAAAGCTTTAGAAGAGGTCTCAAAAAGCTTTAACAGTAGCTGTACTGAAATCTGTTCTTACAAAAAGCTGTTTCATTTTTTAGTTTGACTCAGGATTTCAGCTTGCTGTCGACAAATCCATTGAGTCACGTTGATGTCGTTGATGGTTTTTCAGATGTACTGTAGATCTGGAGAAAGTGATGAAAACGCTGGAGGACCAGGAGCTCAAGGAGAATGTTGAAGTGATGAAGAATCTGCAAAACATCATATTGGAGCTCAAAGTATGGATGTCTTCTTACATTACAATCCAGTCCAAGAAATATAAGTCAAGTAATAATGGAGTAAATTGGCGCTGCGCGGTAGAATGACTTTTTCTTTTTTAAATAGAGAGATTTGCCTGATGTTAAATATAGAAAGAAATGGGTTAACTAAAGATGATGACAACTTTCTTTTGCTGCTGTGTTATTAAACTATATTTTGCAATTCTTCCATTTTTTTCCACTATTAAATTTGAATGTTCTTCTTGAATGTTATGGTTTACTCCTTGTTTGCTTTGTCAGAATGAGAGTGCGGGCATCGCCGCCTCCATTGATGCAGTGGCTGCAGGAGAGGATTTACCTGAAGTGTCTGGGAATGGCAATAAATGTTCACCAGAGGGATCCCCATCAGTATGTTTTCAGTTTTGTTTTCTTTATGAACATATCTTCCACGAGTAGCGGAGCAACACATTTCTCTTCTCTCGCCCACACTAACTTGACTGAAGACTGTCTGAAGCAGATGTAATTTTAGATGTTTTCCAACTCTAATACATTTCAAATAGGATGCCACTGCCCTAAAGGACTCTCCAGAGGCCTTCACAGCCCATCATGCATTGCGGCAAGCCCAGCTCTCCAAGGAGCTGATTGAGCTTAACAAAGTCTTAAGTCTTAAGGAAGCATTCGTGAAAAAAATGTGCCAGAATGACAGCCAGCTGGAGCCGATGCAATCAGAGCACCAGGTAAACATTACAGAGTCACTTAACTGTCATCTCACTACAGTAGACAAGTCTAAGAGAGGCGTTATTGACTGCCTAGTTGCAGTTTATTACTTTGCAGACGTCTCCACTTGAATAAGAAATTCAAAATGGTTTTATTAGTAGAGGCTGTCACATACACAGATCTCAAAGTTTAGTGCAAATACGTGTAAGCCATATTTCAAAATATCATGAAATGGTAGACACATTTTAATCTTTCTGACTCTCTTCCAGAAAAATGTACAAACTCTACAGTCTGCTGTGGATTCACTGCAGAAGGAGAAAGAGGAACTCGTTTTGGCACTTCAGTCTGCAAAGAAAGACACCAACCAGGCTAAGTAGGAAACCCTTTCTTTGTTTTGGTGCTTGTTGTAATATTACGTGCAGGTTCTTATACCTGACCTGACATCCACCCCCCTCGTCCAGGCTCAGCGAGCAACGTAGGAAGAGACTGCAGGAGCTTGAGAGCCAGCTGGTAGACATGAAGAAGAAACTTCTTGAGCAGTCCAAACTGTTGAAACTCAAAGAGTCGTCTGTTCAGAAAGTTAGCAAGCTCATGGAGGAAATACAGGTAACGGTTTATTTTCCTTTAATGGTGTTGTGTATTTTGTGCTGTGTGGGTTTTGTTTTGTTTTTTTAAACTGATCTTTAAATTGAAGTACGAGACGTGCTAACAAAAAAACACAGTTGGGAAGTGTGACATAAACCACAGTTAAGATGCTTAATCTAACAATGAGTCCTGTGAAAGCAGGATGTCGGGCTGGGCTATTAGTTAGATTTTATTTCTATAATTGTGCTTTTTGGCTTTAAGCGATTATGAAAACAAGACACTTGATTTTTTTTAAAAATATCTCTTTAGATTCATTTTCACTACAAAGCTCTTGTTATCTTGTGATACCAATCCAACTCACAACTGGCCTTTTATACAATATCTTCTTTTATTTTAGATGTAGGATCGCTTTGTGTCATATTAGCTCTTTTTTTTTTTTTTTTTTTTTTTTTTTTTTTTTTTTTTTTTTTTTTTTTTTTTTTTTTTTTTTTTTTTTTTTTTTTTTTTTTTTTTTTTTTTTTTTTTTTTTTTTTTTTTTTTCTCCTTTTTCTGTTTTTTTTTTTGTTTTTTTTTTTT
>VUQG01000148.1:15956-30934 GCA_015106755.1 Etia nguti
TCAGCCCTTGTGCAAGAGAGTTTCAAAACACGGAGTGCAATCAACAAGAAAATCTCTCGGCTGTGCGAGGCAGTACACAGCCTTTGAATCCCGGTTCACTGCCCGTTCAACCCCACCTCTCGCTCTCACTTGGAGAGTAAGCTGCCCTGATCCTCGACACGGACTGAGTTTGGAGGCTACAGCAGCAACAACAGAAGCTCCTCCCTTTCAACACATCTGGAACACTGTTACAGCATAGAGGAGCGTACCAACACTCTGCTTGAGGATAGCAACACAGAAGCTGCCAGTAAAAGTTATTTAAATCAGGTTTTTAAGAGGGCTGACTTTTTATTTTTCTTGCATACCTAAAGTTAACTGTGGACAGCTGGTTTCCTGAACATACCACATACCACTCCATTTACGCTACTCTGACCTGTGAAACGTCTTCCTGCCCATCATCCCTGACCGACAGCACAAACTCACTGCAAGTAAGTAATGGTTTTTTATTTTGAGCTCTTATGGATTATGTTTGCTTCTGTCTAATTTCTTATTTTGCTGATGCATGATGGGAAAGACACTTGCAACACTTATGATACCACAATACCACAGGGTGCCTTTATGTTTCCGTTAGAGAAAAGTGTTAGAGAATAGAGTGAGTGAGAGTGAGCAGCTAAACATTAACACAAAGGAGGAATAGTAATGCATAATAAAGAAAATACAGCACAGTAAGTTCCTACTAAACTTTCACCAACATTAAGCTCTGCCTGAATCACACAGATGTCACATGCTGTCACATTAAATTTCTCAGTGGACTTCCTGATTTGTATGAGTTTCCACTCCTTACTGCTCCTTCCCTAAAGCATTCTCATACAGGTCTACGTGTCCTTGCAGGTCTAAACATGCAAAGCCACCACAATTAGCATGAACTGGAATTCATCCTGATGGAAATAATTTAGCAGATACACAGAATATTTATGTATATATATGTAAGGAAAAGTAATGTCTCCAGCAAGTTTTTTATCCACTCCTCTATGAATTTCCCCTCTGTGGTCAAACTGACTGTCAACCCTCAGTCCTATCCATCCTATCAGTGAACAAGAAACAACAGCACCACACAAAGCTAAACAATTACTGACAGCCTTGATCATAGTATTGACGAGCATTTTTCCTCACCTTCTCATCTACATACTTGGTCCTGAAGCTGGGAGCCGGGCTCATTTCTAACAACTAAAGCTTTTAACCACTTCAGCTGCCTCTGCTGCTGCTTGTCACCCTTCCAAAATGACATGGAAGAGTTAGACACTTTTTTTTGAGATTTCAAGTCATTGTTTCCAAAGTCGACTGCTGGAAAACTCTAAAATGTTTCCATCACTGCTTGGTCCAAAAACATTCCCTGCATTTCTGCTTCAAGTGGAATTGAGGAATGTCCCAGGACTGTAAAACTACGCAAATTGCCGTCCTTTATGAGAGGATACTGAAAATGCCAGCTAGTCTCCATCTTCCTCATATAAACATTTACAATGTAGACCTTTCACTTTCTTCTAAGCTATGCATCCAATACTCTGATTCACCACTGCTTCCCTAAACTTTACACAGTTTAGACTTCCCTGGCTGCGCCAGTGGTCTCTTTGTGAGTTGTGGCTGTAACTGTTTCAATTTCAATACAAGACAATATGACTGACCTTCAACTTAAAGCAAAGCAAAGCCAAATATCAGTGATTATCATTTATCATCTTGCATTGATAGTAGCATTTTTAAATTCTACAGGAAAGATGGCGGGTGCAGAATAATTTAACACACAAGAATCCATGTGAATGTACATGATATGTAAATAAGTCATATACCGTAATTTATAAACTGGAATAAGAGTCTTCTAAAGTCTCAGCTACATCCAAGAAAATTGCATTAGTTCTTCACACTCATTTATTCCCTTAACTGAAACTGTCGGCGTTTACAATGACAAAAAAGGCACCGTGCACCAGCAGCCTGACACGCCTGTATGATTCTTTATGATAGTTAAATGAGCTCATATTCACAGTAAGTATTTTTAACTGGGGGGTTTAAATTTTTTAAATAGAGTTAGAGACTATGTGGTACCGCCTGTTATTTTTGAGTGAGTCATACTGTATACTGTGCCCAGAAGTCTTAGGTAATCTAAGTTAGAAAAAACAAGCTAACCTTGATGTAGTTGTAGATTTTTTTGACATATTTCGTGCCGTATACACAAATGCGGTTATGAGGTGCTGTCTGGTGACGGGATGAAGAGAAAAACAGGGAGGAGAGATGACAAATGTGAGACATGACCATAAAGGAGGAGGGAGGGTTTACACGGTCAGGAATGTGGAAGCAGATATGCAAGAATGGACAGTGAGGGTTGTGCTAGAAGCACATTGCATAGAAACAGACTGGATGCCAGGGTTTTTCACATGCCACCGACTTTAAAATTCCTCAGAAAGTCATGCTTACGCATAACTTCCACACTGACTGCTTCTATTTTTTTTAAGAAAGAAACCTTTGGTTTTTTGGCCCTTTTACAGAAAAGAACTCTTCTAGAATTTCCCAGTGCAGTGCTGGCTTTATTGTCCATTACAGAAACCACAGAGAACTGGCAGGAATAAAATTACAGTTTCTGGGGCTAGTCTTACAAAGCCAGATTTACAGGCAACCAAATATGGCCGTCTAAATGGGTTTCCTAAAACAAAAACTATTTGTGTTTCCTTGATGGTTCCATAAAGGAATTTAACAGTCCACTGATTCATCTGTTTTTCTATTCAGGGCCCTTTCCACTCATTAAGTAAAGGCCTTTAAAGCAGTTCTGTAAAATATCATTTGAATTTTATCTCTATGTATAAACACCAATAAGGTCCTTTTAGTGTCTTTCCAGTTGTTTCTACTGTCTGTTTTACAGCTCCATTTCATATCAAAATAACCAGTGTGTGTGTGTGTGTTTTTTTATGTCTGTGTAACATGGATTACTATAGGATGCCTTTGGGAGGAGGAAACAAGTGTGGCCGCTGTTCAAAGACAGTTTACTTTGCAGAAGAGGTTCTCTGTGACGGGCGGAGCTTCCATAGATCCTGCTTCCTGTGCAGTGAGTTAACTGATTGCTGTTTCCTGTGATTGTGGAGCCCAGTGAACTACTGACACTTGTTACAGGCACATGAAATATTAACCTAATATTGACTATGAGTCGTCTGTATGTGCAGACAAAGAGAAAATGCTGTATAAGGGTGGCTAAGCTATATTTGAACTACATCTTGGTCTGTTAATTGTTTTTGTCTCCTAGAAACTGAGCCTTAAACTGATCAGTTCCCCTTTCGCTCTAACTTCCTGTCAGAGTCTATTCAGATGAGCTGCAGAGAGAGAATAGATCAGTGGATTAGCCAGTTTAACATAAAAGTCTTGTATCTTTATAAAATCCAGTTATTTACATTGGTGACTAAGTGTTAGAACTACAAAAACTAGTCATGTGTCTTTATAACATGTGATTAAAACAGTCTGCAACTAGGCCGATGAAAAAAAACAAAAGCACACCGGTGTATTTTTGGCCTCTATCTACTTCTAGATTGGCTTCCTGCTTTTTGTAAACCTCTGGGACCATTCCTGTTATCGCTGCGTCACTCCCTGGAAGTCCACTGCAAAAACTAGGAAGAAATAGCAGCACATTTCAAGTTGTTTATGCTGAATGTTCTCCTTAATATGCATCAGGATGGTAGAACTACCAGCAATGAATTTAAGGTGGACAACCCAGTAAACCCCGGGCGCCATCTTGGTTACATTTCAGGTTGCGCTCCTAGTGGTGCTCCTGTTTTTGGCTTTTTCTGGCTTGGACACTGATGGTTCTAACACTGAAGACCAATGTTTAGTGTCTATTTGAGCTTTCTTCGTTAGTTGTTCTTCTTCTTCTTTTGGCTTCTCCCTTTAGGTGTTGCCATAGCCATAATCATCTGCCTCCACCTCTCCCTACCCCTTGCAAACCCTATCCTAGCCAAAAGTAGTATAGTTACTGACCCTGCTAGTCAACAGCACCGATAGCAGTTGTTAACCCAGAAAATATCATTCTTGATGATCTGCATATTTCATCTGGCAATGATTTTATACCAAATACCCGTCCTGATTCAAGCCTCCTCATCTGTCCGGGTTGGGACCAGAACAAAGAGTACACTTGCGTGTGGTCCCTTGTGGCTGGGTTTTTCTTCACCAGCTATGATCCTCAACATGTAGTTTAGGGCAGCTTGGGTCAGCAAGTTGATGTTTGTTGAGCTGTATGGTGAAACTGCAAATATGCATGTGCGAGTGATGGAAACAGGATTTCCTGGAAGCGATACAAATCTAGCAGGGCTTCTAAAAATGCTCACAGCAATTCAAAAAGGAGACATCAGACAAAACATTTTGACCACTCCACATATCTGAAAAAAATACAAGTATTCATCTCTTGTGAACTGTAAATCCTTCATAATGATAAATTAGATATCTGAAGCTTGAAAGAAATGTGGGTTCATGGGGTTTGGAGGAGTTATTTGTGTTCTTGCATCATAATCAAACATTCCTGTGATGGAATTTAGATGAGAACATGTTCCTTCAAACAAAATGTTCCTTATAAGGCAAACAGTTGGGAGCCTATATAAACACATGAACGTACTCAACGTAAAGTACAAAGATATGCAAAATAATAATAATATGTCTCTTTGTACAGTGGTGTGTGGTAAGAATTTGGACAGCACAACTGTTGCTGTTCATATGGATGAAGTCTACTGCAAGGCATGCTATGGTAAGAAATATGGGCCAAAAGGCTATGGTTATGGGCAAGGAGCAGGAACCCTCAGCATGGACAAAGGAGAGTCCCTGGGAATTAAACATGAAGAGTGAGTAACACACAGGCAAGCATACTTTTTGATGCCTTTTTAAGGCTCCTTATCCACATTTTTTGCCTTCTTTACCCATCAGACCCTCTCCCCATCGTCCTACCACCAACCCAAACCCCTCCAAGCTAGCTCAGAAGTTTGGAGGATCAGACAAATGCCCTCGCTGTGGCAAGTCCGTCTACGCTGCTGAGAAAGTGATGGGAGCTGGGAGTGTAAGCAAAACACAAGCATATATGAGTGCATGCAAGAAAAAACACAACTACTTTTTAAAACGAGGCTTTCATATATTTACAGGCATGGCATAAGACTGGATGTTTTACATGCGCCACTTGTGGGAAGAGCCTTGAATCAACCACACTAGCTGATAAGGATGGGGAAATCTACTGCAAAGGTAAAGCTCTCTCTTTCAAATACTTCTATAGAACCAGACCACGGCACTTACCGCCCCCT
Source organism: Etia nguti (assembly GCA_015106755.1). Lineage (NCBI taxonomy): Eukaryota > Metazoa > Chordata > Actinopteri > Cichliformes > Cichlidae > Etia > Etia nguti. The sequence continues at coordinate 21,251 of VUQG01000148.1, forward strand.
GCTGGCCTTTAAAAAGAATGCCGGTATAACATACCTCCACATTGGCTCCAATCTTCAAACATTTCCCATGGGTCGATGACTTACTGTAACAATTAAGATATGTTTCCATGGGCACAAAGCTAGGAAAGCTAACCCATTCAGGCCCAGGAAGGATTTGAAAGACATATAATATAGGTGATAGGAACACTTAATATATATACTTGAGTTGAAAGAAAAAATTAGTCTTTATAAATAAGGTTTGTGATTAAAAAATGAACTCCTTTTTTGTTACTGCCTTGTGATTGGCCAACTGAGTTGTAATAAACCCTAGAATACAACAGAGGGTACAGTTACCCAGAAAAATGGAAGTTTTATGATTTCAGCTGAACTGTAAACCTGGGATTCAAAGTTCATGCCTGCAACAAGTTACACAATGATTCAGAAAGGCTCTCTTGATCAAAATCTGTACTCCTATTATAAATGAAATACACAAACTATGCATTGTATATCTATCGAGTTATGTGGTAAATGAAAAAAATAACTGTATCTATTACTCTTGGAATCATTCCCATAAATACTAGCAAACACTCACCAGCCACTTTATTAGGTACACGTTGCTAGTAAAGGCTTGAACCGATTTTGCCTTGAAAACTGCCTGAATTCTTCACAGCACAGATTAAACAAGGTGCTGGAAAGAGATTTTGGTCCACATTGACTTGACAGCATCAAGCAGTTGCTGCAGATTTGTCCATTGCACATCCATGACACAGATCTCCTGTTTTACCACATCCCAAAAGTGCTCTATTAGTGTAGGGTCTTTAACTTACAATAAGAAGCGCTTTGAGGTGACAGTTTTTGTGATAACGTGCTACATAAATAAAACTGAACTGAACTTAATTATTAGACTGGGATGTGGTGAATGTAAAGACCATTTGAGTACAGTGAATTCACTGTCATGTCCAGGAAACCACTTTGAGATGATCTGTGACATGGTGCATTATTCTGCTGAAAGAAGCCATCTGAAGATAGGTAAACTAAAGGGATGAACACGGTCAGCAGTAGTACTTGGGTAGGCTGTTTGTGTTTAAACAGTGCTCAATCTGCATGGGCCCAAAGTGTTTCAAAAAACTATCTCTTACACCATTACACCATCAGCAGTCTAAACTGTTAATAAAAGGCAGGATGTACACCAAATTCTGACCCTGCCATCCAAACGTTGCAGAAGAAATTGAGACCAGACGACATTTTTCGATTTTCTATCATCCAATTTTGAATGTTTGCAAATAGTAGCCTCAGTGTCCTGTTATTAGCTCACAGGAATGAGACAGAGGTCAGTCAGAGATAGATGTCCGTGGTTGTAACGAGTGGTTATTTGAGTTATTATTCCCTTCCTATCCGCTTGAAACAGTCTGGCCATTCTCCTCACTTCTGGCATCAAGAAGGCATTTTCTTGCAGATAAATGCCACTCACTAGATACTTTCTCTTTTTTTAGAGCATCCTCTGTAAACCCTAGCTGTGTGAAATCCCAGTAGATCAGCAGTTTCTGAAATTCCCCATTGCAATTCTCGGTTTGAACTTCAACATCTGCATGCTTAAATGCACTGACTTGCTGCCATGGGATTGGCTTATCAGACATTTGCATTAACGAACAGTTAAGCAAGTGTACCTAATAAACTGGCCGGCAAGTGTATAATTCAATAAAAAGTAGTGAACCAGTAAACACAACATCACAGGCTCATATTCATTTTTATTATTTTGTCATAATACCTTGTAGGTGTGTACTGTAAATTGAATCCACTGCTGATGAATAGTGGAGCTTATCTATGCTCCCAGGGTCCAACACCTTTCAGTTCAATATTCTGTTATAAGGGCATATTAACCCTTCTATTGTGTCTGGGTCAACCCTACCCCATGTCTTAGGCAGATACAGAGCAGAGAAACACGTTTTCCAGGTATTCAGTATGGGCTATGCAGCTGAGGAATATGAGACCCAGCAAACAAAGTTCAGAATTAAACTGCTGAATTAAAGTGTTTACTCATTCCTGTCATCTAACAGCGGCAAAGGTGTAAAAGTAACACTGATATCATGTTTCAGGACCGAAACATGCCACAGAATCTGCACTTGAGCAGTACACAAGAGTAACACTGGGCATTTTTTGGTGCAAAAATCAAATAGTCTGCATATGGAAGAACCAGCATGTGATCTGTGGTGCAATATATTTTTCAGTTTACTCATATGTAAAATTAATTTGTTAAGATCATGGCTAAGTGGTGCACACCAGCTTGGGCTAATGCTAACTCAATCTGTGATTGCAAGTCAGCATGCCCTAAAAAACACTTTTGAGGTAGGAAGTCAAAAATCCTTCTACCAACAATCCCGAAGAAACTGTGGTCCCTGTGAGGCATTCAATCGAGGAATATCATGTTTGCCAGATGGAAATCAAACACTCAATTCAAAGCTGATAGCTAAGCAGGCCACAGTGAGCTTTGTCTAATATATATGGGATGATGTAAAGCGTGGAGTCTTATGGCATTATCTTTGTTTCCAACAGCTTGTTACGGCAAAAACTTTGGTCCCAAAGGATTTGGCTATGGACTGGGAGCCGGGGCGCTGGCGCACACTCAGTAGGAATCACGGTATCTTCAGCAGCTGAGCTCCAGATTACTGCACTGCCTGGCTCTTCCTGCAGGGGGCAGACGACCTATATCCACAGACGCGCTTGATAGAAAGCTGCTTTTATAAACTGTACAGTCGAAAAGATGACACCTTCATAATCCCATAGAAACAGGTGAATACTATTGCTGTTACAGTCAGTGTTAACAGATATACACATTTAATGCACATTAATATCTATGTAAAACTGCATGGGTGATTTGCACTCAAAAATACTATCGTCCTCTCATTACGAATTAATTTTTCTCTCAACACTTGCAACCCCGGTTGTTGTGCTAAAAAATGATCGCCTGCCAAAAACGATTTCTGGTATTTGTCCGAGAATTATTGTTAAATGGTTGTAAATGACTTGTTGGTCTGTGAAACATGTTTCAAACATATCTCTCTTGAATGATATCGAGCCACTTTGTGCCAGAATGAACATTTCTGTCATGAGGTAGAAGCGGCAATCAGTTTTTGTCAAAGAGACTTTTATACGTCCTTTAATTACGAATGTAAAACTCTCACTGCAGCAGAGACTGCACCAAATAACATAACACTTATACAAAGATGTTTTAGGTGGATTAATTATAGTGTAGAATATAGAGGGTGTACAATAATTTCATAAAGATACCTGCTAAACAGGTGACTTCTTTATTTTATATATAACAACTTCGTAAATGCTGTTGACTGCAGAATATTTATTAATATAAACAGAGATATTACCACAAAAAAAAAACACATAAAAAACACATACAATCAACGGAAATCACTTTTTGTCAGACGATCACCTTTTAACACGACAGGTGTGCATCACAAGATAACCTATACAACCATCAAAGTTTCCATAATTAAAGTATGCTTTCTTAATAGCATGATGATAAATAAACTACAGAGAGAATGTATTTGGTGTCATTGTTTTTATTGGCACACAGTTAAGCCGAAGTGAAACTACCTCCTCGGCCTCCTCTCGTTTGTGTCTAAGGCGTATCGGCGGTATCGTAGGTGGTGGTTTCTGTTTTGGTTTTAAGAAATGACAAGTGCAGGATACATCGTATCCATTCCTCTCACAACTCGCGACACACTGGGACCAAGTAAGTCCAGTATCTTGTAAAATTGGGGGAATCACAGATACACTCCACCCACAGAGCTTATCTATCACGTAAGAATGTCAGAAAGAATTTACCAACAAATTCCATCACTGATGTTTCCCACAGAAGTTCGACAGGGAAGTGAAAGCTCGGAGGAATAAGCGGAGCTCTAAAGTTATTGAAATATAATCTGTTAATCAAAAGAAATATACTTGTCATTTTTATTTCACTACTTGTAAATACTTTATTTTTAATGTGAAATCTGTAGATGAGGCAAATTGGACATCTTTGCGTGCAGCCCTACCTTGTAACGACATTGTTTCCAGAAAGTGATGATCACTAACTGACTGATTAGTCATACAACCTTCAGTTTGAACTCTTTATCCAACATTATCCGCCATGCCGCCCACTCACATTCCAGCTCTTAGAGAGGCGAGATTACATAGTTTCTAATAAGGAGTTTAAAGGCTTTAAAATGAGAGCTTATTGCACTTTAAGCATAAGTTTAGTTTATTCATTTATACAGAAAGGTGTGTTAGCAGGTTTTTCTACAGTGCAGTGCGACCTCAGTGGGAGAATGTAAGTCCTGAACCCATCTACTCTCTATTTTTGTTTACCCTTGTTGTGGAATTCAGTTTTTAAAAAATGTTGCACTTTACCCCACAACTTTCACGTTGATAACTTACGTGACGAGTTACTTTGAAGGTGAATAACATTAACAGAAGAAAAAAAATGGTAACCAATAATCAAGTTAGGCCCATAATTACCACTGGCAGCATTAAACCTGAACATCAACACACTGATGTACTCGTAATTATAATCCATTATTCTGATATTGGCCATTCTGCACTACTTTTGTTACTTTAATACTTTTGTCTTTTTACTTGAGTGAGCTAAGTCGTAAAGACTAAGAAGTATATTTACCCTGGTGTTGCTGTGTTAAAGATCTAAGCACTCTCTCCACCACTACACCACATAAAAAGGCTGCTATGCAGAGTGCTGTAAAACACAACTGTCAGCGTGCACTAACTGACTCTCTGTGCCTGTCTTTCTTTCACGCGCACTGCACGCTGACACACACACTCAAGCTGGGAATTTCATAAACAGCCCGGATCTTCTCTTGCCGTCACTGAGAAGGAGGCGGGGTCCTAGTTGAAAGGGGGAGAAGGTCCAGACAGGAGCCGGGCATGTTCAAACATATCCAGGCAGAGCAGCCTACCAACCCGCACGGTGTGCTGTCATAGCGCACAGACTGAACTTATTCCCAAACTGTGTGGCATAGACAAATGTGTTTAACATCATCTTTACTCTAGCTCTTCTATTTCCCCGAGGGACGTTGATACGACAAGACACGCGATGCATATTTAATAGATTCATCTTGAAACACGTCGCTGCTGAGGATTAAGTTGTCTAGAGTCTCGTACTGAAGACGTTCCTTCAGCGTGGAAATGTCGTTCGCGGCCAAGGCGATGAGAGACGGACTGTTGGAGAAGCGCAGCAGCGGACTTCTCCAGCTGTGGAAGAAGAAGCGCTGCGTCCTCACTGAGGACGGGCTGCGCTTGCACAACTGCAAAGGAGGCGGCGGTGATGCTCCGGGTTTGGCGTCGAGCTCCAAAGTCAAGGAGCTTCGCTTTGAGCGCATGGTCACGGTGGACTGCGTGGAGTATAAGCGAGGGCTGGTGTACTTCACCGTGGTCATGGTTACGGGCAAGGAAATTGACTTTCGGTGTCCGCAGGACGGCACAGCGTGGAACGCAGAGATTGCTCTGGCTTTGGTGCGCTATAAGAACCTACAGGCCGTACAGACCGGGAGGAACCGGCACCTGTCTACTGGACACCTGGGCAGCACTGGGGAGGATGAGGAGCTCTGATTTATTGAAGGTATTCTAAGTTGTTCTCTGGTTGGAATAAAATAGCTAGACGTCAAAGTTTGACTTATTGGCGTGGGAAAGCTTTTATTTTGTATATATATAAATCATTTTTGGGGGGGTTTGGAGAGAGTGGCACCACACCCTCTCATTGCTCAAATATCCTAAAGTTCACTCCCAGCAACCGAGACTGGCAGTGAATCCCAAGCAATTACCTCAGCTAAACAAACATTATAAAGATTTATTATTATTATTATTATTGTTGTTGTTGTTGTTGTTGTTGTTGTTTTTTTTTCAAGCATTTGCCAATTAAAGGCACAGATGTGTGCCAGCACCTGACTTAGCATGTGCTAATCACTAAAGGAGTTGTTGCAATAGTTGGATGGAAAGGAATGAAAACATCCAGACTCTTGGGAATGAGGTGACACAGAGTTGAGAAGCACTCACGTTAAGCTCGTGCTGAAGGTTATTTACAAGTACCACTTCAGTGTTTAGATGTTCCACCGAGTTAGAGTCCTCTCCGAGTTTTTCCTTACTATGGTCATCTGCCTGTACTACACCTCAGTAGACACAAACCAGCTTCACTTGAGGACATAATTAAGATGCAACGTGAGCCTTCAAAATAACATCTGCCTGCCCCTCCCTCAACAAGCAGTCGAGTATTTTTAAACACACGCACACACACACACACAGACTGACTTTCCTTATGTATTTAGTTGACATGAAGCAGTGGGACATTAAGGGTGTTAAGAGCTATCTGTCGTTGTGACTTTTGAGATCAAGGGTACAGTCATCACCATCTAATGGAAACAGAGTTATTTAATGAAACCGGTCATCTCAAATGAACTCGTGACCCAAATGTGTGAGTCTGAACTATGAGCTCACAGTTTAGGAATCTGCAGCGATGGTTCTTTAAGAGAGCTGCTCTAGTCAAGTGCCTAAATTAACTTAGGAGCCGTGGTAACAGTGCAATTTAACTCATTACAAATGCACTTTTCAGTGACGCTGCTGCTGAACATAGAAATTAACAACCATATATGTGTGTGTGTGTGCGTGTGTGTGTGTGTGTGTGTGTGTGTGTGTGTATTTCTTTAAATCTTTTTTCTTTTTTTTAATGATAAAAAAATAAAATAAATAAATCTTTTTTTCTTCCTCAGCCTTCTTGCTTACTTGGAGGGAACCAATACGAAGGGAAAAAGGGGTACAACTCACCAGATCCAGAGGATGCACAGAGAGGTCATCAGTGAATATGGAACAAACGACTGAGAACAAGTGTCACAGAAACTCATCTCGTCTTCCCTCATTCACTTGCAGTCATTCAAATTATAGGATTCTGATAAACTGTGGATAAAGACTTTGTTTCTGTCCTGATCTCATTGCTTAAGGACAATTTAGAGACTCCTGCATAAAGAAAAGCTGTTTTCTGGGAACTGTTTACCCTTTGTGCCTTAATGTTTCAGTAGCATCTTCATTTTTGAACATCATTTTGCGACAGTTTTTGACGCTGCTGAAACAGGAGTCACTTTGTTTTTGAAGGATTGGTATGACTTACTTTGAAAACTTTAACGTACAGAATGAGCAGATCTTTGAGGTTTTCTAAAGATGGAAATGAAGTATTTTGTTTCTGATATATTGCACTCTGTATACTACATATTTGCTTAAACCATGTACAGTATTAGAACTGTAAAATAATAATAATATAATAAATTTTTGTAATCCAGATTTTTCTGACATATTTTAATTGGTCTTCTATTTTTGAATGGTTTCACTTCATTTCACTCTTCACTAGGAAGTCTAAAGTCTTTTAGCGCTAAACTGTCAGCTGCAGTTTATTTTAGGTTCAGACCATTAATTGCTAAGCTCATCTGTTTCCGGTTGTGCTTTAACCTTGCTGTTATAGCCTCTGGAAAATACACACACGCGAGACACATAGACACACACACACAGTGGCATGGTTTTCCTGCTATTGCGTGTGTGCTGAAGTCAGGGCACCTTTTGTTCTGAGCGGTTTGGAGGACTAATGAGAAGCACAGTGAGCCTGAGGCATGTGCACACAAACATCCACCCACACAGATTCACCTACAGGAACGTATGTGCACACCCAGCATGAAGTTCATCCAGGCCTAAGCATCAGCAGATTCTTGTCAAGGAGACATTGAATTTATTGTTCATTTAATCATTTTGTGCGTGTGTTTGTGTGTATATCAGGAATATAGCAGTCTGTGTGTGATATGTTTAGCTGTGTGGCTCGGTGCACTTTTAGAATAAAGGGCTAGTTGTATAGCAACTTCTCGTGTTCCTGTGGAAAACCCCCGTTGCCACACCGCATGAGTCAGCAAAGGACAAGGAGTGCTGCAAGAAGCAGAGATGGATCATTGTATTAAGCAGTAAGTTTGGGTGTGTGGATTTGTGTGGAGAGCAGGTTTTAATACACAGAATATATGTGAAGTAAAGCTGTGGAGAGGTTACATCTTTAAAGGTACAGTGTGTAAAATCTCACCACTAGAGGTCAGTAGATTGCAGACTGCGGTCAACTGAATTTTGTTTTCTATTGTGGAGTGTATTTTCTGCATTTTCATTAGTTTTACAGCATTTACTGCTGAAAAAGAGCTCCCCACATTCATTAATAATACACCAAAAGTAATTATGTGTATGTGTCCCCTGATGTAAAATGAGTTTGATAGCCCTGGTGTAGGCTTTCAGTCCGCTGTTTACCTCAGCTGTCAATATACCTGTGTCCACCTCTGTTTACTCTGGAGGAGGCTGTAAAATTTAAAGTGTAAAGTTGATGAGTCAGTGAAACTCACTTCTGTCTGATGAAGGCACTGAGGTGAGTTGTGAAGGATCTCCTGAACTTTTTTGTCGGTAAGCACTGCTGCGTTGCAGGTGTTAGCTGCTTGTAGCTGGTGTTTGTGAAACTTTCTTTGAAGTGAATCTAACATGGTAGGCTCTCATATGATGTGAGAATGTAACTAAACTGTTTATCAGAGGGAAAGTTTATTTTTTAGAACACTTGAGACTAGCATTAGCTTGCATAAAGTTAGCTTTTAACCAGCTGTTATTGTTTTTTTGTTTTTTAGCTAGCTAGTTGTCAGCTGGCTGGTGATGTTAGGATCACATTTATAACCCTCTGACAATAAGTAAGTGGGCCAATATTTAGAATAAATAAGAATTAAAAACAAACAACAAAGTGTTTCTTTTTTGGGTGGGGGGGGGCTAGAATGTGCTGGAACAGTTATGAAAGTGACAAGATAACACAAACAGCTAATAGCAAACATGTATCTACAGTATTATATGAAAACACTTAGATTGTGTCTTAAAATTTAAAATTTAGTTTTATTCAACATCCTTTGTGTTTTTTAAATTTCCATTGTATTTTTTGTGCTTTTGCACCATTTTTCCCTTTTCTGGTGTTTTCTTAAGTTGCAGTGTGCGTCTTCTCTCGGGGCCACTATAATCAAGCGTGTTTATGCATGTTTTTGTGTGGTTGAGCACTGACTTCATTTTAGGAGATAAGGCTCAAGGTCGGGACGAGAACATGAGGTGGAAATGAAGAGGAGAAAGATGTACTGAGAAAGAGATGATACTTAGTGTACCGTTAAGTCCAGTGCCTGTATAATCACAGTTTTTAGTGGAATTCTCTGTCCAAACATCATAACTTCTTTCCAGGGAATCTGACAAACATGAAAATTGAGCTACAATTAATTAAGAACTAGAGTGGTGTCAGATGTGGACTCACAATGTTTTCCTGATGCTGACACTAATGCGCCACCAATGGGACAGTCTGTTGATTAGTTTATGTGTGAGTGCGTTCTTCACTGACCAGAGCTCACTTCAAAAATCGTTGGCAAGCCTCCAGCTTCTCAGCTTCTAAGAGATGGAGCTGCTGTGTAAATATTAAACCACTAGAGGTCTGTCTCGCCCTTTTAAGTGAGGAAAACGTCTGTGTGTACACACCAGTCTGTGTGCATGAATCTGTGTCAAGCTTATCTAAGTTCTCAGATAATCTGTGTATTTAAAAAAGTTTTGTGTTTTTTCCCCTCTACTATTGGTTTACATTCTCCATTATCTGTTGTCACACACTGTGCAAGA
>VUQG01000150.1:0-37364 GCA_015106755.1 Etia nguti
AAACTGAATAGAGAGTTATAAAAGAAATAAGATGCGGGAGAGAGAGCGAAAGAGAGAGAGTGTGAGAGAAAAGGGAGCGACAGATGTGTTAAATGTGATAGACAAACATGTGCCGTGACATAGATGATTCCCCCATTGCGACTTGTAAGGAAATGATTAGTCGGTGGTAAGATAGGTCATTAAAACACAGTTCTGGATGAGAAGGTCTGCCTCTCAATCTCCCATATCCCCAGCCTAATGCTGCTCTGACAAATTTGGTTAGCATAAGAAACAGGGGCATTCTAGCTTTGAAGCAGATGCCAGGATGGAATACCAGTGTGGTTTCACCATGAGAGATGCTCGAAACTACAGACCACAGCTAATGACGCTAAACCAGTCCCCTCTATTGCTGAAATCCAACTGTGGATTACTATCCGTTCTCTCTCGCGCTCTCTAGATCTCTGCATCTCTATAACTTATTCTTGTCCTCTTTCACAAGCTTTCTTCTCCTCACTCCACTTGCCTTATGAGGGGAGAATTAAAGACAAAACGAGCAGAGCATTCTTGTTTATCAATAATCCAACGAGATCAATATTTATGTCTGAGCTTTGCAGAGGCTGACTGTGTCTGTGTGTGGTGGTAGCCAAGACGTGACTGGGGTTTTGGTGCTGCTGAGACACTTCAATGGGAGTTACAGTGGAAATTTATGGCTCTGTGACGTGGAGCTATGTGCTCAGTCGGCACTAGTCACTACCCTCAGATGGGGCGGTTGGCTCACAGCAGGGAGCCAGCTCTGCAGACACTACCAGATGACATAAATACAAACAGATTTATTTGAGGCTGTCATTGATTGGTAACATTCAGAGAGTCTGCTGCGAAGCTTTAAAGTCTATTAGTCTTTTAGTGTGTTTCATTTAAAGTCTCAGAGATGTCCTTTCCTTTGGTGTGTGCTTGTATTTAGTTTTTATTAAGAATTACCTATCTCAATTATCGAAACATTATGCTGTAATATATGTAATGTCACTCTTTTGATTTTTATTCTTCATTAAAGCCTCTAATAGCTTTAATATCTACAATCAGTACAATATCCATAAATGCAGAACCTTTATTATATACACACAACACAACAGTCTTTAAATAATCTATACTTTCAAAAAAACTATTCACTATTTGGGATCCGTTTAATACATCATCAGAAGGTGACATATTTTAGAGGCTAACGAGTCTTCATAAACCATGTCTATGTGGGATTTTTAGATCGTATTTCAGTTTAACACTTCAGCTTCTAAAAAGCACAGTAGTTCTTTAAATTAAGCACTAATTAAAATACTACAGTGTGTCGATGCTCAGTTGGATTTAGTGAAATGACACCATCAAACATTCATATCAGAGAAGGAAACAACAAGTCAAAACTCAGAATTCCAGATTCTGTACCGGGATCATCCATGTTCCTCAACATGCCTGGAATCACACTTTATTTCCCATGATAGAAAAAGTGAGCTACAATTCAAACAAACAAGGGGAAGAAACTACTTGGCAGAATTTCAGCTAACTTCTGTGGACGGTATGAGGAAAAGAGTCATGATAAATGGACAACCATGGTGAGAAATGACAAGCTATGTCCCCCTATGAATGCCTAAGCTCACCAAACCAACTTTGATGTGGAAATACATATACTTATAGATATTTTGCATCTGTGCATAGATGTGCAAAGCAGTTTAGTGAAAGTTACGCTTGATATGTTATTGCAACCAGACCTCAGGCACTTCCTGTCCCTCTCATCCCATTAAACGTATAAATTTTCACGTAATCCAATGCTTAATTGTGGGACTACACAGCAAACTTCTGCTTTGCATCGACTCCGCTGGCCTCTCTGATTAGCTCAGGACTAAAGCGAACAACAGAGAAAGAGCAGAATTCTTCATGAAGACACAAGAAAAGCAGGGAAGTCTGGACTGACTTAAAACATCATCACAATCTGCCAGGAGTGGAGCGAGCACGTCTGTAGCTCATTGAAGTTTTCATTGACAAGAACCGTCTCAAGTTCCAGCCAAGATTTATTTATCAATTCTCTGATGCTGACACGACGTGTTTTTTATGTCAGAAATAAGGTTGCGTACGGATGAAAAAAGCCTTCTTTCATTCTTTTCTTCCTGCTTTCTTCCTGCCCTGATGTCAATCCGTGAAGAAGACAAGTAGACAGGCAGAAATTTCTCTCAAACCAATAAGTTACCTCTTCAAAGAAATATGGATACTTGAGTGAGAGGCCAGGCCACGCTGAAACAGAGATCTCAGGGTTTTCATTAAGCTTTTCAACCCTTTACTGACATTTGTGACAACCGCAGACCATAAAAAAGGCTGTTGTCTTTCCTTTCTTCACAGGAGAACTATCAAAAAGAACTATCAAAACAATCTCCATGAGCTAAGTGTATGGGCTCATTAGATGACGGGGCAAAGCTGCATGTTCCTCTGACTTGTCTTGATTAATAGATGAGAAACATTAAGGTTGTGAGTAATAAGCCTGTGTCAGCCAAAATCTACACAGGAAAACAATGAAAAACTGAGAGAGTGCAACCTCCTGTGTTCAGTCTTATAGCCAGAAGCATGCTACCAACAGCTGCATTATTAGTGGCGCACAATAGAAAAAAAAACAGAGGAAGGAGGAGGTAGCAAAGACAGATGGGCAAATTCTGGGACCAGAAAACATGAAATCTAAAACATACGAGGCATCAGATTGCACAGGTGACAGGACGATGTGAAAATTTTTCCCCCCTCTGATAACACAGAGCTATTACCAATATTTATTGTGCCACAGCATCACAGAGGGATTCGCGTCAGACTTGTGCTCCTGCAGGCAGTTAGATCACAGGGATGTGAACTGCTGGCCATGACAGGAGCAACCTTTTTCATGCAGTGCAAAAATGCGTTAAAACTATTGTTGACGTGGTCTCAAAGTTCATATCTGTTTCCAAGCAATGGGAGATATGAGTGTGAAGAAAAGCATAAATAAGTCTCCCTAATGTGACCCTGAATAGACTTGGGAGGGTTTTTTTCTCCCAGTCCCCCCCTCCCCCCGAACCCTCACCTCACCATGGTAAGTGTAGGGAGAACTAAAAACAGAGGACTTGTTTTAATAATGATACGGTTAAATGAGTGAGAGCATACGTCTCTTACTAACATTATCAACATGCCTGTTAGTTGCTATGCAGTGAGAACATAGTCTTGATTATTTGCCTTAAATGGGATCATATGTTCAGAAGTTATATATATGTATGATCCATTTAAGATGGAGATAGGAATACATTGTGCATTTGCACGCTTCTTTGCCCGTGTGCCTAACCTGACACGCAATTAGGTGCCAGACCTGGGATTAATAAAGCAAGCCAATGACCAGTTGTATTTCTGGGCACAGTTGGCCCCACACTCTCACCCTCTTTATTTCATTCTGTCACTTTTCCCTTCAACCTTTATGTTCCTTTTTCTCTCATTTTTCATCTTGCTCATTATATCATTCACTCTCTCTTCCTCTGTTCTTTTTCCCTCGTGTCTGTCACGCTAAAGCTATGTCACAGCTCGTATATCACCCAGCAATCATCTAAAGCATGACTGGTGACCACCACCAACCAACTTTTACCAGACCTCCCTCTTCTTGTCGTAGTCCAGACCACCACAGAGCTCCAAGGCCGGAAAACCAGCTGTGGTAGCTACATTAAAGTTCAATCCATCACTGGTGGAAATGCCAATTTTATGCTAATTTAAATTGCTTTGATCTTTTATCTTTCAAATATAGCCTTGTAGAGTAAAATAAGGAAGTGAGAAACAAAGTTGCAGTCAAGGGGAAAGGTCTGGACAGTAGAAAGTTTATACTGCTCACCTATAACTCACTTTCAGTCAAATAACACAATGATTTAAAAAATTACTTTTGAGCATTTTAAATATTGCGCATGTTTAAAAGAGATGCAGACAAAAAGAAAAAAAACATCCATTGTATAAAATTAGTTATTTAAATGAGCTGCTCTAAGTGTGTGCACTTGCGGTATATGGAATTGTTGCTCTGTCACATGTGACAAAGACAGACATACTTAACTACACACACAGATTTAGATGAAAGCAGGAAAGTGCACAAGGCTTATTCATAATTATCATCTTTCTCTAATCAGGGTTTGTACCAGGGATGAGTGTAAACTGGTTATTCATTCAGACATTTAATAAGACTGCTTTTAATAATATACCCTTGAGATGTCAGTAGAAATACATGTGAGAGCCTAATGTGGACAGCAATTAGCAATGACAAAAAGAATCTTGGTGGATTACACTTTTCCACCACCAAAATCAAACAGATAAACACAATGCTTACGCACGGCGTATTTTACACTCACACAGAACTGCATGCAGACTTGAGTAAGATGTGGGAGGTCACTGTGGTCAGTGTGTTGCCGAATCTGAGGTTAGTAGTGGCTAAAAGTATTGGTAGACAGGAATTACTGGCTACTACTATTACTACTGCTGCTACTACAAACCACAATGACCTGCATGATGTATATAAACATTAGAACATGCATATAACATAGAACCTGGAATTCTGACAATTATAAAAAAAGAGGAGAATACAATAGAGGACCATTCAATAAATGGAGAAAAGTGACAAATGCAAAAAGAAATGGGAATAAAATAAAAGTTGTCAACAGAGAAGATTTAAAAGCATAACAAAAATACATAAATAAATTGAGATGAAGGTTAAAAAGGAAAAATACTAGGTTCTAAAGCAAAATATAAGTTATGAATGAGGAGTGAAGTAAAGCAGAGCCAAACCAACACAGCTGATGCTAACCTTCTGAGCAGAGAGAGGCACATAGTGCAAGCGTGCGTGCACTGATGTAAGCACATATGGGAACACACCTGTCCATTTTCAGCTAGAGACACCAATAATGACATACTGTTTGCTGCATGGCTCACCAATAAAATACAACACTAGTGTGGGCTTCACTGGAATGCAAAGGAGAATGTTGGAGTAATGTCCAAGCTCACTGGAAATCAACACTGTCCCACAGACAGCTGTGTGATAAACCATGCAGACATGCAATCGAGTGACAAGGAAAATATAATTTTACGGTTTGTTTTCTGATTTTACTCATATCTGGTCTTGTGAAACACAGACTACACTGCATGTGCTGTGCGCTGTGTTATTCCTGTAGTTGCCACTGAGCACCACAGTAACTCAAAGAATTACAAGTCCTAGCGGCTGTGTTCCAGTCAGCTGCAATGAATTTTAGTCTCTGAATGTTGCTCTTAATATTTTTGAATATTTTACAGTCTGTCAGTGCCTTGAGATTAAAAGTGAAGCTGTTGAATTTGCCCATGAAATGCTGAAATGTGGAATTTCTTTTGGACAGCGAATTAATTCTCATACCTAAACGTTTCCCTCCCGCGAAGGACACTGACCATCTGTGTTATCAGCTAGACCTCAATATGAAACACCTTCCCCTATTGAAAAACTGTGCAACATCAAAAGGAGAGAAGGGAGGACAAATTCCTAAAAGAATGAAAAAGCATATGTTCAAAGTAGCTTTTGTTTGCCGTCTTCAGTATTTAGCTTTGGCGTTCATGTATCAGTTGTGTCCTGGCAATACCTTGATGACTGCTACAGCAGTTGGGGACACAAGAACAATCTCATGGGTTAAACCCAAATTCAGACCTAAAGCTTGTGTTGCATCAGACCTGCCACCTTTACCACAAATATCTGCAGCCAGTGAGCCAGTAAGTCACACTTACAGAAAAATAGCGGCTGGTGTTGCCATGGAAAACTTCATTTTCTTACCAACCGCACAGCACACATCTCCCCTTAAGGTATGAGTGTTCCCAAAATTGCAAAAGCAGATACAGTACTAGACATTTTTGGTTATATCATAGGAATTATTGCTGAGTATTTTCCCTACATATACTTACCCACCACACCACCTATTCTCCTCAAGTCTCATGCCTTTTAAGCTCAAATTTTCTTTTCTTCTAAGCCCCCACTGCTCCTTTTCTAGCCTGCCAGCACATGGACCAGATGTGCAAATGTTTCTCCATGTCGCTATTCAAGCCCCGTTCCAAGAGAAAGGCAAAATGAGGGGAGAGGAATATTTGACTTCACTCCACGGGAGACCAGCTTCATAAATTTTGGCGGCTACACAACGGTGAAAAAGGTAGCTTGGCTAGCTTGGCTGGGGGAGAATGTTGACGGCATACCAAACAACATGATCCTAATGAGTTGGAAAATCCCAGGCCCTCCAGAGGACTGTCCAGATGCTACCGTCATGAGAAACGCTACTGTTTTATTGAATTCAGACTCCCCTACCTTTCTTTAACAAGGGACACAATTTATTATTTGACCATAAGACACCCTAGGTGACAAGAAGCATTTCAGAGTTAATTTGGTCTCAGCTGCAGGTCCAGCAGCCTGCAATGGGCACGAGACAAGTTGATCTTCAAGTGTCTCGTGTGAACTCGTTTATACTTGGAGAACTTCAGTTCTGGATATGTGCATGCCAATTTGCCCAGAGTTCAATGCTATCGAGTTGGCTTGTTTTCCCATCAGCGACAGTATGACAAATGTACTGTGCCCTCAGAAATAACTGGAAAAGTTTTCATATGAAAGTCAAATCACTTTTAATATTAGCCAGTTCAATATATCTTTCCTGACAATTTACTGGTACAAATAAACAAAGGACGATAAATGAAGTTTGCGAGGATAAACGAGAGTTATCCTCACAAAATGTTCAATAAATCAAGAACAACAATGAATGCCTTAACATCTAATACTCTGGTCTAAAAGAGACCAGATGAGTATGTTTGTTCTTTGTTCCATCACTACTGAGCCATTAAAAGGATATAATAAATCAAGTGACTTAGCTGCCATTGCAGAAATATTGCTACCTTACAGTAACAATGGCATTATTATAACAACTAAAAAACATAGAGCGTTCCCCTGGTAAGCAATTATAAACATGTCTTTTCTACTCTGATAACTCTTCACAGAAAGAAGAAGTCACTGTACAACTAGTGTCAGTGTAAGATACACATGCACAAATAAGAAATAGAAGCATATTCATCACACACACAAAAATGCAACTAGAAGTGACTTTCAGTGTTGAGAAGATGTTTTAAAATTTATTTGAGTCCTACTCTGTCTCCTCTATGTAGACAGGCCTCAACCTACAATCACTATAGTGTAGCAGATCAAAGAGCAGTAGAAAAAAACTATTATTATTATTAGCAAGGTCAGGGCCAAGAAATGAATGAAACTGGATTTTTGTGTTAAGTGGTTTTGCTATTAGCAAAGGCAAGGAAAGCTTCGTATTGTCTCATGTTACTAACCTGGAGCCTTGTACACTTCAGTGAGCAGACTTTCATTAAGTGTCACTGGCGCTCCGTTGACCATGCTGTGGGTCCAGCTCTGACAGATTGTTTGGAGCAAAAGTGTCTGGGCCCTTGTGGCCTGTATAGTGAAGTGGGGAAGTTCAAAAATAAACTCTGTGGTGGGGACTGAAGACCTTTTGCTCCTGCAAGAAAAGGGACAAGACAGAGTCAGATACACATAAATGCCAATACACTCTAAATGAAACAGACACTGGTGGAAACAAATGGTTCACAGCTTCCACAAATCCATCAATATCACATCACAATATAAAACAGCTCATTGATAGCGCCAAGGGCCAAATAAGTAGAACTACATTCCAATAGTAAATTGAAGAAGTACCAAGTGTGAGCCAAGCTTTCCTTAGTTACTTGGCAGGTAGGTTTAGTTTGTCGACCCTTCCCTCCCCTCCGTCAAAACTGTGATGATGATTTATGTGAAAAGATGTACAGCCCAGAAACCCGACCCTGAAAAGAATCTCTATGCCTTTAATATTTCATCTGTCTCCAAGAGTGTGGAGGGAGCGAGTTTGTGTGAGTCTGCGCGTATGACGAGCTGATGAGTTGAGCGTTGAGGGGGATGAGGTAACATCACAGTCCGATGGATTCCTCCAGGCCTCTGTCCATCAGAAATTCAGCAGAGCATGCTCTCATTTCTCGTCTGACACACACACACACACTTGCTTTTTTTCATTTTTTTCATTTACAACACAGTCTTCAAAAAAGTTAGCATGCTGTGTAAGATGTAAAAAAAACAACAACAAAAAACAAAGCAAAATAATCAAAACACATTTTGTTTCATGACTTGTTTTTAACCCAAAGTTAATTAAAATGTTTATTTTTGAAGCAGAACTAAAAAGAAAAACAATGATTTAAATGAGAAATTAGATTTTTTTTTTTTGCAAACTGTACTTTGATTTTGATGGCAAAATGTTGCAAAGTGCTTGGGACAGGGGCATGTGTCACAATCATGTTGCATCAACTCTTTGTTTAACAACAGCGTGAGGGAGTTAAGAACAGCTGCTTTGGTCCTTAAAGCCAACTCTTTCCCCATTTTTCCTTGATGTAAGATTGTAGCTGTTTAACAGTTCAGGGCCTCCTTTGTAGCATTTCTCATTGTATAATGTGGCAAATATTTTAACGGGCGATGTGTTTAGTCAGTTTAGCATCTAGACTTAAACTGAAGAGCCGTGCAATTGTAGAATTGTGCAGAATGTGGTTTGGGAGTGTCTTGCTGAAATAAACAAGGCTCTCCCTGAGAAGGACGTCATGAGCAGAGGCAGCAAAGAGTATGTTGTTCCTAACCCTGTTTGTGTCTTTCAGCATTAATAAAACTTTTGCAAGATAACCATAACCATATCTACCACTATACCATTACAGATGCCGGCTTTAAACTCAGTGCTGATAAGAAGTTGGATAGCCCCCCCCCCCCTTTTTTTTTTAAAATCCCCAAAAACACAGCATCCATGATTTTCAAACAGACCAGAGAACAGTTTCCACTTAGCTTTAATCCATCTCAAACAAGTTGTGTCCCAAAGTAGTTGGTGATGTTTCTGGGTCTGGCTTTTGACTTTTCTTTTTTTCTCTTTGCATGGTAGAGCTTTAATTTCCACTTGTGGATGAAGCAGTGAATTGTGTCTAACCCCTTAGAAATCCATTGCCAATGAATTTCTCAGAACAAAATGTCTGCAGTGATCAAAGATCATTGCCATTCAATAATGAGTTCGGCCTTGGTCATCTGCGTACAGACATTTTTCCAGATTCTCTTTATTTTTAATGATATCGTGTAGCGCAGATGTTTATTATTTGTAATGTTACATTTATAAATATGTAATTTCATAAGGTGAAGAACCCCTTCCCATCTTTACATCTGAAAGTCCTTCAGGGATGCTTTATTTAAACACCAAATCATACCCTACCCTAATCTTTGGAATAATTGGTTGTGATGTTCTATCAGGCGTTTTGCACTTTTATTATTCGAAATCTTTTTAATATCAGAAACATCAGAAATGTTGTCTTTGTGCTTTTCTTTTTACTACTTATAATTAAGCAAAGCCTGAGGCTAGGCAGGCTGAACTACGCACAGTCAAACAAGTCTCTTTAGTTCCACTCCTGTTTTCCTCTCATGTTCTCAAGGCAGGAAACGAGGAGTGGAACTAAAGTTTCTTGGTTTAGGATTTTGAGGACTGGCAGTGCCCCCAGCACAGATACCCATCTATGTATTGCATGTGTGTTCACTTGAGTACATATTGTAATAGAATCTGCCCTATGAGTGGAGGTTTCATTGAAAATAGAACTGTGACTAATTCAAACGATGGCTGCAGCGTGTCAGGAGCGAGCATCACAGTTCATTTAATCACGCACCCATTTTGGTCTGGTCCCAGTTCTGAGTGTGGGACATGTCACAAGGCCTTTCTCTGCGTTCAGCAGCTCTGCAATCATTTAACTTCTCTGCTTCCCTCCCTCTCTTTCTTCAAGTCTCTTTATCTTTCCCTTTCTTCTGCTCCTGGGTGGCTCGGCAGGGTGACATGAGCAGTTAGCTGCACACAGGCAGACCCAGATTTCTTAAGCATCTGCTGTGTCTTCTATGAGACAGAAAGTGAGAGCGCGTTTGATAAAGAGAGATGTAAGACTACAGGAAAAACACAGGAAGAAAAGAAGAAAGAAAATTCAAACCTGATTGGGTCAATGAGTTTACCTTGAAAGAACACATATACGTTTTATATTCTGTGCCTACATGTGGTGGATTTGGCAACATAGCGAACCATGCCATGTCATGCTTTTCTGCTATTAAAAGTCACTACTGTTGCATGCTATACAACAAGACATCAATCAAACAGTTTTTCGTGCGCTTTTGTGCATTCAAATATGTGCAAACTGTGTGTGCACATAGCAAGATACTGCAGCTGAACAAAAGAAAGTGAAGGGAAGCCGGCAACAACAATGTCCCCACATGCAGAGCAAATGTGCCTGCAAAGCCACTTCAATGAGAGGACTGGCAAGGGATGAAAGTTTGTTGGCTTATTTGAGTGTTTATAGCATTTAAGGGGAGCTGTCATGTGCATGTGGTCCCCTAAAACTTTAATTATGCACCTGTTTTTATTATATTATGCCCAATTCTGTACGAACAGCAACTTGGATCTTGGATTCAAATGAGAAACAGAAACTCTCATTAGGGTGTTTTGGGAATGCTGTATCCGAAGACAGCCAGGCACTCATCGGATTTCATTAAGTAGCTGGCACGGTCAGTGTTTCTTGCTGCAACATGGTAAACAGCTTTCTGGCAGGCAGCGTTTCACTGTTGCCGCAAGCTTTGTGGGGAAAAAAACTCAAAAAGATTCAAAGTAACACCTGCAGCATCACCTGCAGTAACAAACAACATTAAAATGAAACATACATCCGCTATGCACAATGGAACTAACAATAACTAACATGTATTTTACTGTTATAGTGCAGAATGCCTATTAGTATGTAGCTTGGGGAGCAAAACTCATTAGAGAATATTATTCTATACTATAATGTGGAGACCTACCAGAAGGGTGCCCACAACCCATTTTAGGTCCTAACTCAGGCTCTTGGCTTTAACTTCAGTGCCTCACTGAATACCCCGTCTCTGACCTCACAGTGGTCCTTTAAGTCAATAACTTTTTTATTAAAATGCAGAGGCCACCAGGAATATGTTAGAAGGAAATTAAAATTAGTCAGGAAAAGGAGAAAATTTGGTATTTCAATTTCAGCTTTCCTCTGATGTATTTCAGAGGGAAAGCTCCAACGTATTTCAGAAACATTAGGCCATATATCCCATCTGTTCCCTGCTGGAGCCAGAACTAGACCAGGACTACAACATCCTGACCTTCCTGGTGAACAACTAGTTGACTGGCTGGAGTCTCAGTCCAAATCAAGCAAACAGGGCATGAAGTTGGGCTGAAGCATGAGTCAGAGCTAAAAGTACCACACCAGCTGTGGCACTGTTTGCCTAGCTTGTTTCCTCTGTGCACAGGCCCAGATCTGGACACGAAGCAGGAAC
Organism: Etia nguti; assembly: GCA_015106755.1. Classification (NCBI taxonomy): domain Eukaryota; kingdom Metazoa; phylum Chordata; class Actinopteri; order Cichliformes; family Cichlidae; genus Etia; species Etia nguti. The sequence goes on from VUQG01000150.1 coordinate 11,405, forward strand.
AAATTAAAATGTATATTTTAGCCAAAAAAACGAATTATTGAAACATAATAGAAGCTATAAACAAAAGAGCATAATAACTAAATACTTTGGTTAGCCATCCTTAAACTTTTTTTGTTTTTTTGGATAACCCACAATAAATATTTCACATAATCATAGTTGACATTCATTTAGGCCAGTGGTCTTAATGGTGCTAATCAGCATCCTGGTCTAGTATGACTGTGGTCACAGCTATATTTAGACAAGTACAGCTGGGGTTATAGCTATCAAGCTTTAACTGCTGCTTTAGGCCACACATAACCACAAAAATGCATATACCTGTCCAGACACAAATAAATAATGTTGGCAAAAATGCACATATATCTGCATGCCAACACATGGTGAAACACAAGCGTTGTAACACTATAAACCAGTACGAGCAGGTTAGTGGGCCAGAGCATAATGAGCAGGAGTAATGAGGCTACAGCTGACAAGGGCTGCTGCTCTAACAACCTGCAACTGGAGCAGTTATAAAATTAGGTGCCAACACTTAATTCTGAAAAGATGCACTATGCTAAGCATCTATAATACTGAAAGGAAGCATGTTCTTCAACCAGAGTGAAACAAGGGGGAAAACAGAAAAAGAACAAGAAAAACACGATTAAGCCATGCAGAGAAGACAGAAAAAACAAGGGGAAAACAACAAGCATATGTAGCATAAGAATACAGACTTGCAAGTCTATGTTATTCTCCAGGTAAAATAATACATTAAATGGGAGTCTCATTAAAGCAAGTATGTGGAAAAGCTCCAGTACAAACTCAAGCAGGAATAGATTATGTAACTGATATGTTGTTGCTTTGTACTTTTACAGAAAAAAATGAAGGTAGCATAATTAAAGAAAGCTGGTTTGTGTTGCATAAATGTTCAGTAATTGGTTCCAATCCTGATATGTTGGCATTCGTGAAGATGCTTCGACAAAGACAATAAGTGAGAAATAAAAAAAGCAAGACCTCATGTGGCAAGAAAATTCATTTTTTTAAAGATCAGCATCTTGTGAGATTGAAGGAATATTGCCAGGTGCAGCTGGTCCTAATGGTTTACACAGTGTCCCAGAATACAAGCTTGGAACCTGCACACAGTTTCCAGAACCTACATTTTCTTATTACTCATGTCCTGTACAGTACCAAAAATCAGTTGCCTCACTCTTTCCAAAACACAACAACATAGACAGCTGTGGGTTCTGGGACATCAGCAGTAAATGTGGAGCAAGGTGTCTGGTCTCTCCATAGACCAAAGAAAAAGAAAAAGGCACACTTGCACAGAGACCCATTCGCCGGCACAGAGACCCATTCGCCGGCACAGAGGAATTTTTTTTCCCAAGGGGGCTAAATGGGAAATTACTCATAAAAAGATTCACCAATAAACTGTTAAAAGTGCAACATAATGAATGTTAAATTAAAGGCAGTTAAAAAAAAATGCAAATAGGGCAGTCAATCAGTTTTGACAAGGCTGACAATGTGAGACTTTCTCTTGACTTGAACTTATCTGAACCTATTTACAAAGTCCACAGTAACGCCAATGCAATCCATTATGGCCTGACATATTTGTCTGATAGATACAACAGATAACTGGTCTCAGGACAGTGGCTATCTAAAGTTTCTTCAAATCATTCACTGTCACGCCTCACCTCAATTAACCAATACAAACATTTCCCAACTCAACTAGTTGACAAAATCCTCTACTACTATTTTCAGAGCTTCTATGGAGGGATTTAGACTCCAGGTGGAGGGAAGGAAAGACTGACAGCTTGTACCTTTTGTCCTTTTTTCTTTGTGGTGCAGACTGATCTGAAGTACTGCAGAATTCCCAATCTCTCCAAGCCAAGGTCACTGACCCCCTCTTGAAAATAACCAGAGTGACTTATGGCCTGCTCTAAAGTCCCCTCTTTTATCTTACTACAAAAGACACACTTGCAAACGAAGATTATAAATCATTTAAGCACTTCACACTGAACAAAAACACCTAAGTGACCAACTGGGGGGGCGGCTTATGATTTTGCCACCTGGAGGTCAATTGGGTTAAATGGCTAGCATTTAAAGAAACTGAAAAAATACTACTACAGAAAAGTGATCCAGTCAAACATGGATAAATAAACCTCTTGAAAAATGATAGACAAGAAACTCATTTAAAGGTACCATTCACTCTCATAATTCTTTCCAGTAATTCATTTTATTGACCGTACATGGTGTATGTCATTGGTCTAATGAGAAATGTAGCTGCAGCTGTAGCCTCATGTAGAAAGAAAACCTAAATTATATTTTACCAAAACGAGGTATAACTTACAACTTGGTGATATAATTTGATAAATTTTATGTCCCTTAAAATTTATGCATGATTATGACTTGAATTTTGAATCAAACTGGGCTCTGGATTCTTCAGTTGTGCAGATAAATAGTTAGTGTAGTGATCATTATGGAGATTTTTTTTAATTAAATAATCTTTCCATTATATAGTGAGGTTACACACTATGAGTGACAAGGATTTTCTTTTCCTTTTAAGTTCTGGTGTTGGATTGCCTTCACCTTCCTAGCCACCATATTCAAGGTATTTTCAAGTCAGTCTTGTGTTGATTTGCAACAATCTCTGTAACATAGCAAGCGTTTTTAACATCTATGTAGAGGGTCAGCGAATGAGTTAGCGGGAGACGTGGACTGTACGTGTAGCCACAGCTCAAAGTTTTGCGGTTCCTTTGGGTCAAAGGTGTTCAGTGTGTGCATTTCTCAGTCACTGGTCCTGAACAGCCGAAACTCTTCACAGAACCCAACACTCTCTCTCGTCTCTCACACGTAGACACAGACGCAGCCCTCCCGTTCCTCCCATCTGGAGCACCCCTGACCCAAATCACACACGTATGCACACAACCTCACATGGACACACATGAATACACGAACTGAGATCCATTCTCAGGAGAGGGCTTCATTACACAGGGATTACTAAAAGAAATGTTTTAATCAAGTTGTGCAGACAGCTGCAGACCGCAAGGCGAGAAAATGGCAATGACGTGGTTCATCAGGCGTTAAAGGAAAACATATCAAGAGGCCTGTGTATGTGTTTGCATAATGGTGTGTGTGTGTGTCTATAGCTTTCTGCCTCTGTCCAGCTGTGGTAGACATGCGGTTTTTGTCAAGGACACAAAGATAAGACAACCTCAATCTACAGACTGCAAACCTAACAGCATATTTATGCTATACAAATTTTGCTTTAGACTGTCCCTTTATTATAACAACTGCAGCAGTCAAAAAAGCACTGGCTTTTCCTCTCACGATCCTTTCGTGACCCAAGTGAATGGACCACCTCCTCTCCTCCATTGTCTTTGACCTTCATGTGCATGACAAGAAGGAATACCTATTTGTATTATACTATATTTTTTAACTCCACGCTGCTTAGCTACATAAAGCTTAGACTTATTTTATCATGGTGACATCATTCATTACTCCAGGTCTTATTACCACTTGTAGTTTTCTTCTCATGCAGTAAAAAGTGAATGAGTTTGTTTCTAGGAAGCAGTGGATCAGTATTATGGGCTGGTGAGGAGGAAAGGACAGTGGAATGCACACCACAGTAGATGATAATCCACTCAGAGCTGATAATCCATGTATCCTTCCCCATTTCCCACTGTTTTCCCTCCCTCAAGCTTCAGTTCCTCAGATGACTAATTCAGGAATTAATAGAATCTTTCAGTCAACTGAAAACATCTACAGCTGCTCCTGAATCCACCATCTTAACCCTCATCTATATATACAAATAAAGTTTGTGGTTAAGTTCAAATTCAACAGATATTCTTGGACTGCAAAATATTGTTTCTTGAAAGCATAACATATCCTTTAGGGCTTGTTCTAAACCCATGTTGATTTAAGCCACCAAATGACACTTGCAATCACAGGGGTAATACAGGGGTATATAGTGACTATGATTATTCTAGGACGGACCAGTTTGACTGCTCAAGACCGTCACAGAAGTCTCCATAAGAACAGGGATATCAATCACTACGAGCACAAGTCTTGCATTTGCCAATGTTGTGCCCTTAATACTACGCTCTTCAATACATCCACTGATCTCCGTCAGCTAGAAAACCAAATAAAAGCATCTGAAAGCAGATGCAGAGGAGAAAAAATCCTTACCACAAAGTTGGCCAAAATAGTTTATAGACTGTGCCACAAGAAATATGATGTTTTACCCTGCAGCTCAAAATCCTTTACAGTCAGATGCTTCAGAGTGAAAAGTGGAACAATATTACATCATATGTCATTCCAGGCTTTTAATGCACACCTGTTAATACATAAAGACTACTTGTTGCAGTTTATGCCCACGTCCATTCGACTTCAACATGTGAAAATGTTCGGAAAACATTTCCATGTTTCTGCAAGAACAGGGAGCATGTGTTGCCTTGTTGAGCCAAATGAATTCCCCACTGCTCTCGTGGCCTCTGAACTACAACTCAAAGCTGAGCATGACCACAGGAACCACATGCTGATTTGAGGTCATTCAATTATCCTACACCATACAGTGACAGCTCACTATAACATTAACCCTGCCCACACAAAAACCTTGATGAGCAAGATCTTAACTGAGGCCCTTTTAATGATTCCTTGATTAGGAAATCAATGCTTCTCAGAGGTTAGTGGAACAACACAATGGTTGATGCAGTAGCTGCATGTATGACATCATGCAAAAATCATTATAATTTGTAATTAAAATGTTTACTCAGAGCACACAAATGTGTTTTTTCCCCAACCAGCAGGAACTCCCAAATCAGTCTTCTTTAGCCAAAATGATTATTCCAGTTCAACTTCTTAATGATATTGTCTGCCAAAATGGCTATTGGACAAATATAACAGCCACAGTCAATGTTCTCACCAGTAAATGCTGTTCATGTATATTTGCTAAATTTGAGTTGGATCTCTACTCAAGGACACAGAAAGCATTTGTCCTCCTGTTCTTGGCTGTGCTTGGAGACACAGACCAGAAGCGGCTTGCTATGACTAACTATGAACAGGAGTAATGAGGCATTACAATCACACCGAAGCCTCATGCCTCAGATGCCTCAAGCAGCCTTCATAAATCACAACATGAGCTAATCTAGAGTCTAGACTACTGGTCCAGACATAGTAGTATGTACTTCTCAACTTCACATAAAAACCCTACTGGTAGCGTTAAAAGCTGAACTAACTATTGACAAAGTAATAGACTTGGACCAATAATTAGATATCAAGGGAAAACCAACATTCTTTTCTATTCTGAACCGTTTGCAAAGTAACTCAGCTTTTTGTGGCTATATAACATGCACCTGTAATGTCACATACTTTAGGAAATTATCCCCTAAGAAATAGCTGAACGAGTAACAGGGGCTGCTAAAAATGCCACATAAAAGCTGGCATGGGCTTGAATTATGGCCTGCAATGCGACGAACCACACTAAGCTGCTGCTGGTTTGTTGCTTGGTTGGTTGGTGGGCCCCGGCCTTGGCCTGTCTCCATATGTTGCTGCAGTCAGGTGGCCCTGCATAAGCAATATTATATGGTGTGAGCTCAAGTGTGTGTGTGTGTGTGTTTATGTGTGCTCATGTGTCTGAGTGAGAGTGAGGTTAGGTTTTGGAGAGATCGATGCAGGTGGCACTTCTAACATTCCCTTCCTCCTCCCACTCTTTTTCTATCTTGAATAACAGCTTTAACAGCCAAACCAATTGAGACATGCTGCAGAGTCCTTGTGAAGTTGGGGGGCCAATATATTGGCTTTCACTGAACAACCCGACGCCTCTCGACTGCTCCTTAATTTACCAGGACTAAAAGTGCATTTCAGAGGGTTTTTGGCTTTTGGAAATCTAATGATTTTAATTTGATTAGTTCAAGCTAGTGTATATTCATCATGGAAACATCATGGAAAAAAGTGCTTGTGCGAATGGGTGTGAATGGGTGAACGTACAAGTTGTGTAAAGCGCTTTGAGTGCTCAGATTGAGTAGAAAGGCACTATATAAGAACCAGTCTATTTACCATTTACCATATTAAGAAGAGAGACTTGCTCCACAGTTCTTTGCATGAGTTTGATAGATTGCAAAGGTTGTTTAACAAAAAAGTTTAGAAAAAACGGAATGTGAATTGACCTTTTGATGCTCTTTGGTCTCAGCAATGTTCAGCTGTGCTGAAAACACAAGACCTAACCCTGAGTTATTACAGTTTACATTTTCTAATTAGCTCTTATTTTTCTTAATTTTGAGTTAGTTTACTTTTTGTTGATTTTAGTTTTAGTGTCTATAATTATACTTATTTGTCAAGGGCAAGGTATTACAACAAAAACACAACACCTTCTGACTCACAACAAGCAGCCATCCCAACTCTCATTAAACATGTATCAAAGTATTGTATCATCACGGTGACAAAGGCCAAAACTTTCGTGGAAATTTCCTCCGTATATTCTCAATTTAGTGTTATTTAATTTATTTTGTTTTTTTCTATTAACTTCTGTCTGTTTCATTACATATAGTTTTAGTATTTAGTATATTTATAGTTAACTATGACAATGCAGCAGAGATTTAAAGTTCTTAAATCTCTGCCGGAAGAAACAGCTGATATGAAGTGGACCAATGTATTTGTGTGTGTACACAAATATGGTAGGAGAGTAACCTTAATAAATGTGTGGCACATGCTATAGGTTTCTATTTTCTATTCATGGTAGTGTGGGATTAACTCAAATGTACCTTGCTATGTTTATACCTTGACTTCCCTTTTTTGTCTTCTTTCAAACCACAGGAGGTGAAGCTGGAATTAGAAGTAATCATTACATTATCATACTAATTTACATGTTAAATAAGAACAACAACACAGAATAATTTTCAAAACTGGCAAAAACCCTGATTCACTCTTCAGGTGGGAAGTTTGTGGTGCCATCTTTAAAGACATACTATCTCAGCGTCTCAGCCAGCATCTACTGTAAGAATTTACCTCTACACCTCAGCCTGAAATCAATTGATAGTGATCAAGTAGACCTAAGCTTAATGTTTACCAATAAGACAGCATTCACTTGTAGTTATATATTACTCATTAATGGTGTCTAAACACACTGTCATGGGGTGGCTAGAGAGCAAACTTTGTCAATGTTAGGAAAACCAACAGACCAGTTTTTTGTGCAGTTTTCAACCTATTCAGTTCAATCCGACATTTCTACACTAACACAACAAAAATTCCTCCATAGCATTAAGCAAAGTGTACAAGGCTAAAACAACACAAGTGAGTGCCCATCCTAAGTAATGCTGACAAGGAAGGTTGTACCAACCACCTGGATACTTCTTGGACGTTTCAACCAACAAAACAAGAAGACATTTGGCTGCCTTCATGTTAGGTGATTTCAACATGGAAAACTACAAGGTCAGAGTCTGCTGCAGAGCAATTATATTTTCCTAAAATTTCATTGTATTTAAAAAGTGCAGAGACAAAGTCCCAAAGGTCTCTCATACATATAACCCCATGCCCAATGAAATCCAAGGCAGACAGGGAGAACATGTCAAGGCAGTGTAATTTCCCCAGTGAAAGCCCCTTGTTACCAACTGTGAGAAGTGGGAGCCTTTGTGGTGAGACTGAAGGAAATCTGAGCTACGCACTCATGGGCCAGCTCGTCAGCAGAGGTGCGTGGTCTTCATAGACACTCAGTGTCCCTCAAATCTTCCATGATTACCTGGCAGTCATATGTACTTAAGCAAGAGCTGGCTGCCTACTGGCACCTGATGGTGTGTATGTGTGTGTCTCCTACTCACAGACTCCATGCTCCACACTTTCTGTTATATTTCTTTTAAACTTCAGAAGCGTGTATCGCTCTGCTCAGTGTCTGGTCAGAGAAGAGAACATCTTGGAAAGGGATGCTGTTAAAGTTGCATCAGCTACGACAAACCCTCCCAAAACAAATACCAGCAGAGTTAATTTAAATACTACCACCTGGTGGAGTGCATCTTCTGGCTGCTATAGTGACCCAGTGTATCACTCTCTGGCTCAGCTTTTTCTGTTGCAAAAATGGGCCAAGAGTTTAAACACTGAGGCCAGAGGTCAAATGAAATTAAGACCAACTCTCAGTCAGTGGCCATTTCTATCTTTTCATTCTGACCCATAAAAAGTATCCCACATTATGAAAGCTACAGAAAAAAAAGAAATGGAAAACATGAATTCATTTTTTGACTATTCAAACATTCCAACTGTGAGCAGTTAAACAACCACTCGCATACATCTCTTCTAACTACTGTCTGCACTCTGTCAAACCTGTTCTTCATCATTCTTCTAGGAGCAAACTATCACATTGTGTTTATTAGTTTCTGACTTGTAATACACAGGTCAAGAGGCAGGCTTTCTTGCCTCTTGCTTAGACGAACAGGGTCAAATAGAAGTCACATTACCTCTGAAATGACAAAACTAATAACACTAAGCAACAAATCCAGCCCATCTACAATACAGTGAGTGACAGTAAAATAGACAACTGTTAAAAAAAATTGAAAGTGAAATGAGTGAAAGCTGTTTGGTAGCAGATATACTGTAGTGCCTGGAGACGAGGTTAGTAAAAGTCAAAACCATCTGCAGCTCCGATAGGTTTAGATCTCAACTAATTGGGGTAAATCAGCTTCTAAGCTTGTGCTCTTGCACAGATTTCCTACTATAACATTTACTTTGCCTAGACAAGTGTTGCATAAACAGTATATCTTGGTGGGGACTTTAACCTGACTGTACTCTAACCCATGGGACCTTGTGTGGGTTAAGGCTTGGTTTTAGAATTGTGGTTAGAATCAGGTCATTAGATCATAGCATGACGTATTGCCTTTCGCCTACTTCACTTTGCCAGACAGGTTCTATTTAAGTGATTTCTTGATTCATCGAGTCCAGCAGTAATTACGCCTGAGTGTGGGAAGTGAAATTTAATCATAATCAGAATACTTTATTAATATCTAAGGAAAGGGCCAGGTGATACTGGATAGGACTCTTAATTTTAACAAATAAAATAATCAGTTAAAAACTGCATTTTGTATTTACCAAGGTTACCTTTTTCTAAAATTAAAATTTGATGATCTGAAACGTATGACCAATGTGCAACAAAATTAGAAATTCAATACAAAGCACTATGTATCTTTAAATTGACGATGTCACTGGAAGCCCAAACTGGGAAATATGTATAGTGACTAACAATTGTGTGAGACAAAAAAACCCTGACTTTTAACGCACTGCCACAGCATATATGATGACATGTACCACAGTTCAGGTCAACTGCACCAAAGGTTCGCCCTCAGACCCCTGAGGACATTAGACAAGAACACTGTTCGTAATCCTGGGGCCAACATGATTGATGAAAAAGTGACAGGAATGCTCCTGGTTGCACTTATGACCTGTAAAAGACTACTGTTCTTGTGTTCATCTTCATCTTCATCTTTATTTCAGTTATACATTTGTAAATTTTCAGTGTACAGAAAAAAAAAACCAACTTCTGTTTGGTTTCTGGATTGCAGCCAGAGACTCAACTCTCATCAGCTCAGCTTGAAGCTTGGGTTAGTTTGACACAAGTTGATATTTGCCTTTTAGGAGACTGCCTTTTAGGAGATAGTAACTACCTTTAAACAAGGCAAGGATTTTGTTTTTTATCAGCAGAGCTGCAGAACGTTATGACTGAAGCTCATGACTACCAGCGTTAATAGAGTTGTAGTTAAAAACTGAAGCCTCTTTATTTACCTTAAACATAGAAAAAACTAAGAACTGTAAATTCTTCCCCCGATTCTGTCTACAGTCTCCACATAGAGTGTTTACTGCTGTACCAACAGTTCCTCTTCCTTTCCATCTTTACTATTCTCACCGCTCAAATCCTCCATTTGTCCAACTGTTCCATCCTCAAACTCTAAACATTGTCTCCTTTTCCTTCATCCCTTTTCTTTAACTTCTGAAGTCTCTTACTCCCGCTAAGAGACATCTCCAATGAGTCATCTGTCTGGTAAACAACAAAAAAAGAAAAAGGAAAAAAAAGGGAGCAAATTTTTCATGTCCCTAGACAACACTGTCTTTCTTCTTCTTGTCTTTCAAAGTAAGGAAACTGTTGCAGTTATTCCACACTGACGGTTGTTCTGTTTTCCCACATGACTGCTAAAAAACTGCCTCATCCATCACTTTAAATACCCTCTGATCCACAACCCACAAGAGATTGCACATCTTTATAAAATACAATACAAGGGCCTGACCTCACACATTGTTTACAGACAGCCAAGTACACATATAGCCACGTTAGCATAGATAGACATATATATACATATATAGATATAGATATATGTAAACATTTCCTATAGGTTTTGCCTCCATGATCACACAATACATCTTAAATAGATCAAATCATCTGGCGACTCTTAGAAATGATGCTATCATTATTATGTTAAATTTTTTTGTGCATCACACAATTGTTACAGGCACTGGCCGGTGAAACAATAACATTTCTATTTTCATCAGAACTTGAAATATGCCCTGCATGTACACTGGGCTTTTAGCAATTTGCAGACTTAATCAGTTATATAACTGCTAAAGACTCACCACAATGCAGGCATCTGAATTAGTTTTCCATAGAGTGCAGTACTAAATGAAGGGATGATGGGGATGAGAGGTAGAAAAGGTCCTTTATCCTGGCATGTCAAACCTGCCTGGAACCCAAACACCTGCAAAGACATAAAGGCAAAAAAATGAAGGGAGAAGACAGAGGGGAAATAACTCCTCATTGTGCTGAAAAAACACTGAGTGAATTCACAAATACATTGGGGGGAAAAAGAAGATGATCATGTGATAGGATCACACCTGCACACACCGGACAGATCAGACCAAGCCCATAGTCAACCTTGGCCTTCATTTTGACCTTACATATTTGTCACATTATTGCATGGACAGGATTCCATAGACAGACCCATAAAAATGTGTCAAGGTACTCAAAAGCACATGTGTGGTAGTCCTTGCTACAGTAGGCTTCTCCATAAAATTTGCACTGATTAAATATCTATATTCAGTCAGCCAAATAACCCACATTGTTCAGCATGGAGAAAGTTTTGGTTTTAATGGTTTGTCTTTTATCCCCTACCTATAAGACTGAAATAAGATGCTGCATGATTTTGGAAATTATGGAAAGACTACTTCTGCAGTAGGTGGCAGAGGGTGTCTCTAGGAGGAGGTGATGAGATATACCAGGTAAAAAAACAACACCAGATATACTATCTTGGCTGGAAAAAATTTTTTTTAATGTCCAATTTCATGGACTCATGGCCCCCAAAACAATACGGACACTCTTTAATCAGAACACATTCAATATACAGTATTTAGCATATTCAGCATCCCAACTTTCATTTCCTGTGACCCTTACTAAACAATTTTGAGACAATCTTGGACATTGCAGCACTATCCTGCTGAACATAATCTGTCCACAGAGGTATAGAGAACTATATACCTGCCACAGTATTCCTCTCACAAAGACAGTTAGTTTTAAGGTTTACTCTCATGAATTTGCACTAAACCCATTTTAACTTTTTAGCCTGTACTTGACCTGTCACAGTTAATGGAGATAGGGTTAATAATTAGTCTTGAACACTCTTTATCTACAGTAACAAATATATGAATATAGAATTAATGCTTTATAAAAAAGACAAAAAAATTAGAAAGACAGCAACAGCAGCTAGAAAAATAAACCACTGCTTAACTCTGCTGCTTGCCATAGCAGGTGCTGTGTCTCACAATCTCATTCTCATTATCTAAGCTCCTGGAAGCCACATATCATATACTCCCAGCCCAGTGCTTACATACTGTTGATAGCACATGGTGGTAAAGTCCTGTTTAATATTGGAGGTAAGAGATGATGGCTGGGATCAGCTGTCCAGCATCCAGCTGCTGTAAAGGTGTACTGGATGATTTTTCTGTGTAGACCAACAAGCCAGCAGACAAAATGCTGGAAAACAATAATTTCTTTATAATAGGAAAAATGGCCTATGGCTCTAATATATGAATTACTAGATAAAGATGTAGACATAAAAAAAGTCACATTTAAATTCATTCACACAAAACACTCAGATTCACTGTAGCTTCTACTAGATTTTGGATCTCTATTCAGCAGTTTAAGTCACGATTCAAATAAACCAAACTTTAACATGACCATTAACTTCTGTGGTATCTTGCTGAGAAAACAGACTGACTTAAAGCTCTTGCCTGCAATCATGTAAAAGTAGGACAATGGCTAACACTACCCTCAACACAGATACCTAAGCTCTGACAGCTAGCGTCAATAAAACACAGATTTAGATAAGCCTTAGTTTATACCCTTTTCAAATCACTTCCTGAATTGGGTGAATTGTAGCTAGAATGACCTCCACCCTGTCATGATCCCAGTGCAAAAACCCAGATGGAGACTGAGAACCTTAATGGTTACAGACAACGATTGGCTGATTGGTCACAATGATCCTTGGCCACCGACCAGATGACTGTTAACCCTGCAGTGACCCTGTGATAAGAACTACCAGCATGACGTACAGTAAACATCCTGCCTTAAAAACACACTCAAGCAATACCAGGCCAGAATGAAAAGATGATAAATTACACCCAATCTATTATCCAAACTCCCTAAAAAGTTGATTGGATTCCTTAGTAAACTCTTTTTTGTTTTTTGGATATGTGTACTCAATGACAAACTGAGGACTTCGGGTAAACTGAAAAGCAGAGGTTGCAACCTGAAAACAAACCTAAAACAAAGTGTTCAAATTTATTTTACTGTAGCCATGGATTATTGCTCAAGCCTCGCGTCTACTTAAAGAATAACTCTAGTATACAGGTGAAGAAGTCACGATTAGAGAGAAAATTACTATTTTCTAGAATGTTATATGTTGTTGTTTATTGAAGTTGGTCTTATCATATTAGGCAACATGATAAAAGCATGGCTGACAAATAATCATGCCCCATGGTTTAAAACTATAAAAAATAAAATAAAGATTTTGTCTTTTGGTCCCAACTTCAAGTTATAGTACTGTCAACTTTAAATTTCAGTGACAGTGAATTTTATATTTTCATGTTCAAACTAGCAGCTAAAACTGTAAAACCTTTATAGTAACAGGGGAATGTCACAGCTGCTTAATACAAATCTCTTGCACCCCATCAGTTGGCAGATGAAGCAGACCAGAAATGTACTGGTGCTCATCAGGAAACTCAGTGCTGAGATTTTTATGACCAGGTGAAAAGGGTCATCAAGGTCATTAAAGAGGTCGACCCCATCATTTCAAAGGGAAGATAAGATCATGACTAAGACTGACCAAACTGACCATACTCTAATACTTAGTAAATGCATCGTTTTGGTCAAATTGAAACATAATAAACAGAAAGACAAATGTAAAATCAAATGAAATGAAAACACCAACAGAATCAAACTACTGCTAATTATAAATGGGGAAAAAAAGGAAAAAGAGTCCTGGCACAGTACTGGTTTTCCATATTTATATACGAGGCTTAAAATCATGAGTCAAACAAGAGAACAAGTGTAAAGTGCAATTTAAAACTGCCTTATTCAACAGATTTTTTTTAATAGCAACTGACATTTGCTCAGTTTTCATATACTGTTAATGAGCCTGATTGTCTTTAACTTCTGTCTTTATCAACTGTGCCCTTAATGGCAACAAGAATGATCTTAATCTGAATCAAATTCAATTGTATTTACATAGCACTAAATCACAACAATCAGATGACCTCCTATGTACAAACACTTGGTGACAGTGGGAAAGAAAAACACCCTTTTAACAGGAAGAAACTTTCAGCAGAACCAGGCTCAGGGAGGGGCACCCATGTGCCGCTACTGGTTGGGGGTGAGGAGAGAGAATACTATAGAATATTGTCATACTTGCCTTGAGGTAGAGGTGTGCATAGCAGTGATGTAGCAGGTTGTCAGAAGGCTGGCTGAGACTGCTGACGGTGGTTACCAGCTCTGGGGCATACATTGGCACAGAGTGTTCAAAATTCACCCTTTCCACTTGGAACTGGACTGAAGGTAGTGGGTGCACTGGCTGAAAGTCTGCCACAGAGACCAGACATGGTGCCACCTGGACAGTTGAAAATATAGAAAGGTTTAACAATTATTGTAAGTACACATATTGATCATACTGTTGTCTAAGTCAAAACAAACCAACCAACACCAACGCCCGAGTAAAAATACTTCTACTTTGCATTAAATTCAATACTACAGTTTTCTTTACAGAACAGTAACATCAGCTTTACGGTTAACCACTCCTGCTCATCTCCTTCCACCTTTTCTTACTGCTAGAAATTTCAAACTTGGATTCTCAGTAAGGAGACTTGTCGTCGGCCTAGAATGATGCAGCGGCTGTCCCTGTGTGCTTCGCCTTGCAGTGGAGCAGCAGCAGGTAGACTGGCCCTGTCCTCCACCAGCTCAGAAGCAGTCAGAGTTCACAGGGCTTTTCCTTGCTTTGGAGCACACAACAGTCAAAAACGGCCTGCCCTTATTCTTAGGTTTTGCCCCCAAACTAACCATGCCATGGATCAAAGCAATGTCTACTTATGGCTCTGTACCCAGCTATAGACAGTATCCGGTGATGGATGATGTGAAGCAGGCTAGGTTAGTCAATCCTACGTACCTATATTTACCACATTCTGCATGTGCATTTATGTGACCAGGTTTTTGATTTTGAGGTAAACAGATGCTCTCACATTATCTTATGGAAGCTATCTCCCAGGTATACAGCACCATACCCTTTGCTTCCCTGTATGAAAGCACACTCTACCAGGGGAATGGCAACCTCACTGGCCCTTTTCATCATGGAACACTTTTGTTCAGTTCTATTATTTGGACGTGACAGCCCCTTCAATAGCTGATTCTGCCCTTTCTGCTGGGTCTACCATGCATTAGTCTGTTGTTGGTCCGAGTCCGGTTTGGTGGCTGTTCTGCAGGGTGTGTATCTATGTCCACCACTATATGTGTTCAACCAAGTGAATTGACTGAAAGGGAAGTGTTGTGTCTATAACTTCTGTTCTTTCAAGAAGAGGAACAAGGTATGACAGCTGGTTGCCCCGCCATGCAGCTGGGCTTGATGAACTGAGGGCTATCGAACTAAGGAATGACTGTGAGGAGTGTACATGATCAGGTGAGGCTGTGCATACGTCATCGTAGGTCGTAAGGACAGGAGTTTGTCAAATGGAGGACATAAGATCTGTTGGCACTACCTTGTGTCCCATGATGACAGGCATTAGTGTATGTAGGAGGTTGAACTCCGCCATCGAAACAGTGACTGAGACTTGGAGCAGAGTGAGACAAGTAAGTCGAGTTGGGATGAATTCCTCCAAATGTGAGATCTCTTCTGGAGTAGCTGGACCACTGTTCTCTTCAGTCATTTCTGGAGAAATAATGACACGATAACAAGAAACATGTTAGCTTTGAAAAAACAACTTAACATAATGTAGAGATAAAATTCTAAATATTAATACTAAAACAGCTGTTTTTTCTAACCATAAGAATGCAACCTGTAGTACATTACTTGAAATAATAGTAAGGGAGTGGGAAAAGCCAAAGATATTTGGATTCGAGACCCAAAACCGTTTTACAGTGGAAAGGGTTAGCTGTAAAGAACACCAATTTCTTTGAGTGGGTGCCGTTCCTCTCCAGCCACTGTGCTCCTCTCATAGCATTAAAACAACGAAAAGGTCTTTTCCAACAAAAACCACCAACTCAAACACTAAATAAAAGAGACGTGGACTATAAAAGTACTGGCATCTACATGTGCTATTCATTACAATGGCTGTTTCCCAGTAGCATTCTTTTTGAACTATTTCATAAAACCACTCATTCTGTCAATAACCAAAGAAATACCCAAAGAGGCAAGAAAAAAGTGAAATAAGTCAACATGAACCAGAGGCTACCAAGATCAATACTCACAGTAAGGAGTGACCAGCGCAGTGATCCACTAAACCAGGGTCAAAGGCAGACCAAACCTAAACCCTTTGGTATGGCCTTGGGTCTGGTCCCACGTATGGGCCAGTTTCAGTTCTGTGGTGGTTCTGTTGGGCTAGATTTCCAACTACAAGGTGGGCTCGAAATTCAATCTTAAAGCTGCTTTGATCTTTGGCCTAACGCCACACCATTCAGCTTGATCTAGTATTGCTATGTCCAATCAATTCATATGTCAGGGCTCAAGTCAATACCCACAGTGAACATTTAAATTACAACACAGACGGAGCTCCCATGATACACAGAAACATGACTATGTACACTAAAAATAATGCAAAAAAAAAAACATAACATAAGAATATTGCTGTCTAGAAATATCCTGTTCTAGCTCTAGTTCTTAAAGTCCTGTTACTTTTATTGTTTTTTTATTGTTCTTAGACCATGTAAACAACTTTTATCCAAAAGAGCAAACTGAATGTAGTTTATCCTCTCAACAGGGCAACATAAAGCCAATTCGGCATCCATTTATAGCTAGTTTGGGAAGGAAAGCAATTTTCTTTTTTAGTTTTTGGCAATGAATATAAAAAGGACCACAGACAAAAAGGACAGGATAAGTTGCTATAGATGCAAACCTCATCAAATCAATAATACACACTAGCTCTAATGTTTCTGACTAAGGAACAGAGAGATAGAGCTTTTTTTTTAAGGTACCAAACTGTTTAAAGTGTTAGGTTCTGCATAGCTAAATTATAATTTATTTTAACAAAATGATGAATGATTGCTATTACTCCTTCTGTAATAGCAACCTTGACTTCCTCTTATCTACTCTCAATCCCCCCCTCAGAGGCTCCAACTATACCGACCCTTGTGAGTACAAACACTTATAGAAACAGGAAGGAACACGCTGACCTACTCCGCTTCAGACAAAAACCGCTACAGTAATTACCCCATCGTCTATTATCTATCACAGATGCTGAAACAACCGAAACCTACGGATGTTATCATTTCACAAAAATCTTTTGCAAAAGAGTTATTGCTACAGATATTACACACAGACACACATTCCATGTTCTTTCACAACATCCCAGGGATGAGCTCATCAATAGCTGTGCAGGGATGATCACTAACAAAAGGTGTTTGGCTTAACCTCCCTTTTGTGGTCCAAAAGGTCACTACTTTCATGTACAGCTGTGTGTTGAAGAATGGGTTGTGCAAGGAAATAACAATGCGATGAGAATATTATAAAGTGCAAACTGTTACAGTTTCTGGTCACTGGAAGAACAGTATGACAAAGAGATGTGAGTAAAATACCAGACCAGAGACAGTATTTTTTAAAAGTTGTATATTTGTATTATTTTGTTCTCTGACCTTGCTGCGGTTTGCAGTAGGGCTCATACTCATGGTCCATGGCACAGGTGACCATCTTGAGGATGCGATGGATGGCGCTGCTATGCAACCTGATGTCTAAAGGTCCTACCACCAGCCTCTTAATGGATGTCTCTTGAACTGCAGGCACTACCTCTTCCATGCTCATCCCAGAGAAATCCTGAGAGCCTACAACCGGAAATAGACATATATACATAACCTGATTAAAATATATAATGTATGTACTTATAAACTTAAGGAATCTTCTCTCAGTCAACAAAATTAACACATATTTTCAGCTTTCATACGTATAAGGGGTTTTTTTTGTCTGTTTGTTTTACAGTAATATTTACCCAGAAACATTTTTCCCATATCTCTTTTCTTAATTAAGTATAAATATAGAATATTGTCATCTGTTGGGCATAAACCCAAAAAAGATAGATGTGGTGTAATGCAGCAGCAGGAGGCAGCTCACATAGCCGTGACCCACAGAAATGATGAATATTCCAAATGTCCACTTCCCTCCAACAGCTGTCCCTTCATTCATCGCAGGCCCCTGTTCCAGAGGTCCACTTAAAAGACTCAACTCTCTCGCAATAAAAAGGCAGAAATTAAAAATAAAGGAAGGGGGTGGATGAATGGCAGTGAGGGAGGAAAAGGACAAAGGGTCACAACTGGCTTTATTCCCATTACATTCCACCACTGTACTGAACATTAGTACAGCTCATAATCAACAATGCGAATGTAACTTTTTTTCTTTTTTAAACTCAAAGCAATGAGGGTGTAACTTCCACTAAATTTTGGAAATTTAAAAAGGGCAACAGGCAATGCCACTTCCCCTTCCCTTCTGTGAGATTTGGCTGCAATGGATTAGGCCTAATATGGACCATATGGCTGCAGTTAGAACGGTCATTGGAATGATGAGGAGGCTGAAATTAGCTAGGATTTAGACTATTTAAAAGTGTCTCAATTTCCAAAGATTATAAAAAAATGTTTTTAATCTGCAGCGTGACTCTAATGTGAAGTCAATGGTAAGAGTGACCTGGGTCGGTTACTATTTCAGTTGACTCAGAGTTTATGTTAGACCTGTGGCAATGCAGACTAATTTTTTTAGTTGACACTGGATCTGGTCCGTATCCGTGAAGAACAGAAACACTAACAGAAAAGAAGCATTCCAACTGGCAAGGGTAACCACAGCCATCCCAAAGAGACTGACACTTATCCTGCCGTCAGAAATGACTTTGACAGCTCAGAATGACATTATCAATGTTTTTTTTAATTTAGATTATTATCTGTAGATGACGGCAGCTGAGGAAACAATAGCCAGGTCATGAAAAGCTAAAATGAAACACAAAAAAGAGGGAGGTATGTAGAACAACACTGGTAACATACCCCATATGAATAAATAAATACCTTTTGAGTTATTGAGTTTGTTTAACCAACGGCAGTCATTTCTACTTTATAAAGCATGATAACCTAATAGCATTTGCATATCAATCACGGCCAATTAAACTGCCCTATTATATTTTTTCAGATTTTAATAAAGAAGGTAGCATTTTGCACTGAAGGAAACATTCTTTATCTCTCAATGTGATTGTCAGATATTCCTAACTTGAAAAAACTACACTGAAAGTTGCAGCTAAAGAATGAGGAAGCTGTCTGTCTTAAGGCTTCTGCCAGGAAGAGTGACATCTAATTAGGCAAGAGAGGTCTATTCACTTTCTCAAGAGCTTACAGGTAAAGAGACAGAGGGAAAACAGCGTTTCAACAAGCACCGGGGAGAGAGAAACTCAAATATGTGTCTACACAGACTAAACACTTCTGACAGTTGCCCTCCAGGTAAGTTTGGGGTGAGAGTGAGGACAGAAAGGGTCAAGGACCAGGTGGCTGTGACTGAAACAAGACAAGCTCTTTCTTCAAGTCTCCATGGGGCTTGTTTGACAGGGAGGAGAGACGGAAAAAGAGATGGAAAGAGCGAAAGAAAGAAAGGGTGAACCAGGCAGAGAAAATGGGAACATGACAGATAAAAAGAAAAAGAGAGAAGAGGTGGCAAGGTGACCAAACAAGCTCTGCGAGGGAGAATAAAATAGAACAATACCTTTGCCACTGCTGTCCTCCATTGTGTAGAGATAATCCATGTAGAAAGCACCGAAACGGTGCATGCCCGCTATCTCTGTATAGGTCTCCTGTCAAACAAAAGTAGAGCTGGGTAAATATCGCAGTAAGGGAGCAAACAAGCAGATAGCCTTAAAGAGTGGCAATGACTGGGGTCAAGGGAGATATGGTGGTGGGGGTCAAATTAGAGATAAAGAGTTACTGAGCACTGATCCACTTAGCTGGATATTTAGAGGTTTTTTTGTTTGTTTGTTTGTTTGTTTGTTTTAAGAAAGTCCGTAATATTACTTGTATTAAAAGTGTTAACTTTGTCTGGTTTCTTTGACTGATTTTTTCGTGCAAAAAGCAGTACATTCAGTCAGAATAACGATGCTTAAATAAGGAATTGACCAGATACCAAGTCTATTATTTATTGAGTAAAAGGCTACTGACAAAAGAAATTGAAAGTTTCCTCATTCAGCTGGATAAATGCCAAAGGAAATATATATCTTATCTACTTGATGATAAGACTTTTTCCTAACAAATCAAAGCTGTATGGACTGTGATTATGGTTGATGTGGTCATTATGAAATTGTGAAATGTTATTCATAATTTATTGTTCAAGCTATTAACAGCACACAATGAACCTGTAAGAAAAAAGTCTGCAGAACATAATTAATTATTCATAATAACAATGACTTTTGTAACACAACAATTGAACTAATGTTTAAAAAAAAAAAAAAAACCTATTAAAAACTTAGAGGAAGCCCTCATCAGTTTTGTTTTTTTAACCAAAGCCTACAGTCCATGCAAAGAAGAACATAGTGGACACAGAAACCACATATACACCCCACTGAGAAAAATCCCAGCTGGTCACATCAAGGTTAAACCTGAGTGACAACGCTAACTACTAAAGCATTCTTACATAGCCATGCTATTTATTTTAGCTCATTATTTACAAATGAAAATGAGATATAGGATAAAAACATCAAATTTATCTCATTTTAACTACCTGGGAGTTAATGTATCGGTCACAGCTCATCATCATTAGTCTGCAGGTCAAGAACCACTGACCTTGTCTTCCACAGTATTTTTATATTTCTACACCACACTAAACCACTGATAAACAGTCAGAATGAGTGAGCAAGCAGGAAACAGAGAGAAAGAATTACACAGGCCCCCCTTACACATTTAACACCCCACCCCAAACTTGCCCACAGTTTCTCTAAACAGAGATTTCAGACGAGCCTTATCAGGCAGGCAGGTTAATGAGTAATATTTATTAGGAGGTCCCTAATAGCTCTTGCATTCTTATGGATCAAAGCCATGCTGGTTTCAAAATCACTAATGAATCAACATTGAAACCTTTGAGTTGTAGGCTTTATGTATGAAGAGATGGATGGCTGGATTTCCAAACAATTGCGTCATTGAGGGTCATGAATATTTCAAAGTAGAGTCAACACTTGAGCTGTAAAGGCTGATGAAGTGAGCTGAGAGTTATCAGAATGATGGCTTCAGCAGTACCACTTAGACAACCAAAAGATTCCTCTACTACACTCATTGCACTAAATTAGTATTCCTATTTTTTAATAGATCAATTCAACTTTTGTAGAAGAAACAAAGAATATAAAAATATATAAATATATATTTATATATATATATATATATTGGTAAATATAGCAAAGACTTCTGGTTATTGTGACCTTGTGATTAGCAGCATCCAAGATAAACTCAGCCCTGACTCCATTGTTCTCTGGGCTCCGATAGTCAAAAAGAGAGTTGGTGAGATACGTCATTCCTTTACTACTGAGGCTGTCTCCACAGTTAAAGAACACTGCATCCTGGAGACAAAATGAGAAATTCAAAGACAAATATGAATAGCAAAGAGGACAGGTTTCAGGCAGAAGAAACAATGCAATCCAGCCAATACAACAAACAAAATTCATAAAGACCTTTTAAAATAAAATGTTTATATACTCATCAAACACGTAAAAAACAAAATCTGATCATTTATTTCATATTCATAAAAAAGGGAAAAGGCTCAGTTGACCCCATTATTGATTTAATATAGCAAAAATGCTCATTTTTTTAATATATATTATAACATATTATATTCCGTTCTATTTTTTTTTTTAAAAAGGGGACCTTGAACTTCACCAAAAACAAATTTCACACCAGATTTTAACCTCCTCCTGACAGTGGAGGCTGCTGGGACATGGTTTGAGTGTTTGGGGCCCTTTAAATTTTTTTAGTATTTCTCACAGCTTCTATAATTTTAACTCTCAGTTAACATTAATGTGCTCTTTTAAAAATACTTTCTTCACCTCTTCACGGCGGTTCATGTTTTCCTCAAAATCTCGTACACCCATGATGCTTTTCAGGCAGAGTGCCCGGCATCCCACAAAGCCGATTTGGCAATCAAAGAAGGGCTCCCCCATCATGAGCACCTGAAATAAAACCCAAAGAAAGACTCAACTCAGATATAACACCAAGAACACAGTGGACACAGTGTGTATATATATATGTGTGTGTGTGTCTGTGTGAGTGTGTGTGTACCATGTTTACATATCTTTGTGGGGACCAAGAATTGGAAGTTTACTATACGTGTGCGGACCAACAGCCCTTATGGGAACAAAATCCCAGTCCCCACGAGTTTGAAGGCATTTTTGAGACTCGAAATGGGTTTTAGTGTCAGGGCTGCAACTAGGTTATGGTTATGGTTAGGCATTCTTTTTTAATGGTTAGGGTTAAGGTAAACAGCCATGGAAAGCATAATGTCAATTTGATATCCCCACAAGGATATGAAAACACAACTCTGTGTGTGTGTGTGTGTGTGTGTGTGTGTGTGTGTGTGTGTGTGTGTGTGTGTGTGTTTTAATGGAATAATTGATTATAGTCAACAATAATACATTTTCTAAATGATGAGGGAATTTGTTAATCTGCAGAAGTCTCTGCCAAGAGAACACCAGGCATCTATAGGACTTAAAACAATCAACTGACACAAATCGGAATAAACAACAGGGGAGTTCAATAATTCACAGATGTTCTTTGACCAACCTAACTTCTACATTATTATATATTTTAAATGTATAATGTAGTGTTGACAAAATAGTGGATACCAAGACTAGTCATGCTATACTGGTTTTGTGGTAATATTGAGGTTGCGGGCTCATTTTGTCATGATTACAAAAAAAAAAGAGTAGGAAGGCAGCTTCTCTTTTCGGCTGAGAGTGATGCATATTTGAGTGCGGTAGCAGTCCAGCAGCTACTGCAACCACAAAGGTGTGGTTTTCCTTCTCTTCTCACTGTGTCTTTGATTTACCCAGCAGATAGCTAAACAGAGAATCTAATAAAACATTTTATGTTTCCCCATACAATTATTATAAGGCCTAGTTTCCCCTTTTTGCCAGAC
Source organism: Etia nguti (assembly GCA_015106755.1). Classification (NCBI taxonomy): domain Eukaryota; kingdom Metazoa; phylum Chordata; class Actinopteri; order Cichliformes; family Cichlidae; genus Etia; species Etia nguti. The sequence continues at coordinate 34,234 of VUQG01000150.1, forward strand.
GCCCCCTTTCCTTTCAAGACTCATATTTAGTTCTACTTCAGGCTGCTCGACCTCTCTCGTTGAAAATACGCATAAATTATAAAAATTGGAACTGGAAAACTCTGTTTTTCACACCTGGTAGAAATCTTGGGGGCACAAAACCCCTTTCTTACTCCAACCAGGTAATCAGAGAAAATGGTTTAAAAATATTTTCTATGAAGGAAAATGGGTAAATGTTCAGACGTGGGCTTGATTCAGACTCCAGTGTGTGTACAAGAAGCTAAGGATTAGTGAGTTGGCAAGGCTTTGTTCATGTACTCATGGAGAGACTTCACGGGAACTTCAGCCAAACTGTGACTAATGAGTAAGTAACTAAATAGTATCTTTACTGATCTTCCCATGCCGTGATAGGTAACAAAGCTGCTGAGGATAAAATTCAGAGTGGATAATAGTAAATGTTGTCACTGTTGTGGAACAATTCATGGTGGGGCCTGAAATCTACATCTGGATAAAAACTTCACATTTTCCTTAATAATAAATGCATAGAATTTACTTTCTTTTCTCTCATTTGTACAATGACAATATCACTTAAATATTACAATATGTAGATAACTCATTGGCTATAAATTTTAACAGTTTAGTGTAACTGAGTATAGTATAATCCATCTCTCTCTCTGTTCAGCCCAAAAACAATGCGCTACAACACAAATGATAGGGAAAACTATAAACTTACCTCAATGGTGATTCCCTCTTGCTCTAGACATAGGACTTCCTTGGATTTGACCTTTTGAGGACTATAGTAGCTACTCTCTGACTGGGTCTCTGTCAGCTAAGAGAAAAAGAAAAAGACTGAATATAATTTATACATACATATATTTAACAAACAAACTTCAAATGCTGCAGTGGAACAAAAAAAGAATATTTCGCTTTTTTCATCTTTTTTTTTTAAATTAAAAAGCGATATACTTGGTGTCCCCAAAAAATTAAAGTATTAGATGATGAATACTGATGCCTTAAATAGTTCACCTGCCGTGATATTGCAGGATCCAAAAAGAATTGTAGCGATAAAATTGACATAATAAAATTAGATAAGAGAAAGGCCAGTTTATTAAAGGTGAAATTTTACTGCCTCAATATGTTAGCCGAGGACATTAACGGTTTCATCGACGGTTGAAACAAATGCATGATTTGAAAAATAAGCAAAGGCTTTGGAAGTGTCAGATGTGAAGAGCTAGAGAAAAATTATACTTAAAACCACCAACAACGGCATCCAAACAAGATTTTCTTAGATTAGAGACTAGATGCTAGTTGTAGCGCTGTTTGGATTCCAAAAACATTCATCAAACCACAGGACATTCCCTCTTTGCTTTTGGAGGAGACTCTGGCCTTAGTGGGATGACTATAAAAATATGACTAAAGCGATTCACATACCAAGGGAAAAATGAAATGTGCAATTTATTGTATTTGTAAACTGCCTATAAAAGGGGAATGGTTCAGCAGAATATTAATTTTGGTTGTTGAGTAATAGTGGAAGTAGAGAGGAAGAGACAAAGTGAGCACCTGGTCAAAACAGACCATCTTAAGGGCCACTGGGGAATTTCTCACTCACTTCTTTGGCTTAATATTTCAAACAGTGATGTAGCCTGGCCAGTATGTATACTGCCTTGGAGTTGAGCACTATGATCACACAGGTGTGAAATATCCCCGCTCTGTGAGTACAATCAATGTCTGCCAGCTAAGAATATATGTATTGCACCACATAAGCTCATGAACATCTCTCCATATATCCTTAAGTAGAGCTGAGAAGCATTTCATGACAGCCAGCAGAGTGAGCACCTGGCCAAAACTAGTTGGCTGGGGTGAAAAGGGTTCAACGCAATGCTTCTGAGGTTGGCTACTTTCAAAACGGTGGGTGTAGTGCAGAATGTGCAGACCCTAACCCATTCAACAGGAAGCAGGTGTAGAGGAAAAAGCAGCTGTGCCCTATTATCCATACTGATGGAACAGACTCTCTCGCTCTCATTCCCTTCCCCTTTTTTCAATTTTGATGGTTTAATCACGTGCAGGGGCCACCTGACTCCAACCTGAGAGTCCCAGTGAGTAATAGCAAGATCTGTCTGCCCAGATCAGCATACAGTGGCACTGACAGTAAATCACTGCAAATCAGCAGACAAACCTTATGAATGTACATCCAACAAGAATATAGAATTTCTCAATCTAGTCTGGTGGGGCATTTCTGACTGTATCTAAGTCTGAAATAACACAGCTGACAGAAGACGGGTTAGCAGCACAAATACACAAAGCTGCTGCTGCCAACATCTTTCCTCTAAAGTCACATTTATTATAATTCAGAGTAGAATGCACTCAAATGGTTCTCCATGAGGTATCTTTAAAATGTAAAAACAGTGAACACTGTCCTTGTAACATGGATCGAACACTGGTTTGGTTTTAAAACCAACTGTGGAAGCAACTGAATTTGACTATTGGCTCAATAAATAAGAGAAACAATATAAAGAAACAACGTTTCTTCAAATGAAAAATGGCATGAGGTCTGGCATGTAATGAGAGTTTGGCAAGTATGCAAAAGTAAAAGAGGGGAACAAATGGTCAGTGCTAAACTATGCATTATGTGAGTAAAAGTCATTAAATAACACTGCCAATTTTTCTAATCAAAGAGATCTGAGGAGTAATGCGTCAGCAATCTAAAAATACCTCTCTGATTTCACATTCATGTCAAACTCAGGTTCAAGCAGTGGCTGTTCAAAGACATGAAAATTCCTTCATACTAAATACTTCCTTGTAGGAAAGAGACAAGAACGCTTTAAAAACCATCCTTTCAGCTGTGTGCAATTATTCCAGACGAGAGGCAATTAATTGATTAAAAGAACTCAAACAATACAGGAACAATTTAAACATTATTAGAAAAACACCAAGGTCTGTTTGGCCTGAGACAAACCTCCCCTTTACTGATCACACACCGTCAAGTAATGTACTCACAAACGCATGCGCGCACACACACACACACACACACACACACACACACACACACACACACACACACACAAGAGCAGTAATGTGATCTAAAGTGCCTGAATCTGACAGGAAACACAGATGAATTCCAACTATTCTGAGTGAGCAGGCAGGATTAAAGC
>VUQG01000150.1:37417-48254 GCA_015106755.1 Etia nguti
TTGGGGTCCATTTCTGAATAGTAGTCATACCATGTATAATGTTTAAAACATTAATGTGACCCGAGACGCCAGTTAGCAGTTATACTGCCCTCCCCTATACCGCACACAGAGACACAAAGAGGATTGGGGCTTCCTGAGGATCAAGCAGTTTTTGAGACTTAAAATGAAACTGACCATAAAATTAAAATATGCAACTGTGTGGTGGCCAGTGAGAGTGACAGTAATGCACTGAAGACAAAAAATTCTAATATAAAGGCATCCTAAATGTAGAAATCATAACAGATTCTGGGCAGATATGTTCTTTTACACTGGCAGAGTAGCAACAAAAATGACCTCATATCCAAAATGTATGAAAAGCAATTGCCCCCCACCCCAAAGGGTGATGTGGGGAAGAAAAAAAACCCCACACAGATGCAGACACTGATAAGGATTGTGGTTGCTTTATTGACAGGTGTGCCACAGGCAGCTGTAGCCACAGGCAGCTGTCTGATAGGCCTCACCTTCAATATTTCGAGTGACTAAAATAAACCTCTCGACCCTGCTTGCGATGTTGATGCAGTTTGGAGCATTTATCTGGAAAAATATATAGGTTCCTGTGTGGCACGGATCATAAAGAAGTTTGTGTTTCATTTCGGCCGAGTGAAATTCTAGTATTTTACTTGACTACACTCAGCGCTAATTATCCAGCATCCGGGTCTGTGCATTGCACCCATACAATTTATGAATCCAACATTGAAATATGGTTATTTTGGCTCCAAAAAAGCCAAAACAGCTTAAACTGAGGCTTTAAAATTGAGACTACAGAAACCAATGGGTTACATATAGTCCATGACCCTTCATGGTCAGTACTTAGTAAAACCTCCTCTGGCAAATATCCTAGCTTGTAAATACTTTTTGTAGTTGTGAAGAGTCTTTCATTTCTTGTTTATGGGATTTTCTCTTATTCTTGTTTCAAATGCTTCCAGTTCTGTATTATTTTGATTGATATTTTGTTGGGAGGACTGAAGGCCATTCCAAAACTTTCAGCTTGTGCCTATTGAGGCTTGGTTAGGATCATTATACTGTTGTAGAGGCCATTCTCCTTTCATCTTAAGCTTTTCCTTTTTTTCTTACAGTGTGACGGTTACTTCCAGAATTTGCTAGTATTTAGTTGAATCCTTTGTTTTAAATGATAAATGGACTCTTTCTATATTACAAACAGCAGCAGCGTCACAGGCTTAACACAAATCAAATGAATGCTCAATCCACTTCTGTGGAAATAAAAAGGCCTTGGACATTTATTTCATATCGAAACATAATTTTGTATTTAAGTTATGATGATGATGTGTTTATTTTTTTGTTTTTGGGGTTTGTTTTTTTTCAAACATCTTATTTACCTTGAAGGTAACAGAAGCTTTGGTGCAGTAGAAGCCTATGGAAACAATGGGGTCTTTGGGTGTGTGGTGTTGGGAGCTGTTGGGGATGCTTCCCGTCTCTCTCTGCTGGTAGAGACCATCCTCTCCTTCTTCCTCTGTGCTTACAATGGCTGGAACGAAGGACCAAGCCCAGGACACCCAACCTTGGTTTGCTTCATCAGGACTACCAGACTGTATGTAGAAGTCTTGGCTAGATCGCCTTTCCATATCTACATCCATTCCTGAAGGAGATAAAAGTCTTAATTAGATATCATTTAAACATAAACTGAGGATTTTACTGCAGCTGAATTATCAACGGGAAAAGAGACAAATATATATATCAGCAAAAAAAGAAGTCACATAATTCCTTCTTAGCACACTTTTACCCCAACAGGTAAATCAATTTAAAGTGGCAGTTTCTGAATACAAACTGGTTAAAGACAGGGAAACTTGCAGATAATAGAAGCGTCTGTATGCAGGGCAGTACACTAAATTAATTTACCCTTTCCTTCAGGGCATTTTAATTCTAGCAAGTTGTTTCAGCTGTCAACAGAAAACACAAAAACAGCAGAGAACAAGGAAGTTTCACAGTAGTTTCTGCCAATGCTCCAGCAGGCAGGTGTGTAAGTATTTGTGGGTTACATGAACTCACTGCTGCATGAATTCCACAGAGCAAGAGGAAGTTCATTCCAGCAAAGGCCAGAGGGCAAAGGCTGTCAGCCAGCATCCTGACAGAGGAGGGTTTGACTGGACCCAGTGGTCAAGGCAGTCTGTGCTGGACCCAACAGCACAGGCCAATTTCAGTTATGCGAGTGGTCAAATCACATGTTTGATAAGAGGCCAACAGACTAAAATGGAGGCCATGCAGAAGTCCAGGTAACTATGAGCCACTAGCATAAACACAGTTTGGCTAGGAGTGTAGGTGAAACTTAGCAATAGTGTTAACTATAAGTTTGGGAAGATGGGGTGGAGTTGACTAAAGCACTGGCTACTTTGTAGAAAATCCACAGAGTGGCAAGTTGTCGGGGTTGGTTTACAAAGACAACCAAAAGTCTTCACTTTTTTCTGCAATTGCCATTTGAGGAGTCAAAAAACCACCATGCACCCATCCATTCCTGATCCTGACCCCTGAACTGGTCCCATCATGCATGTTTCCATACACATTGGGATAGAGGAAGCTGATGTCAATACATAAGAATGTGTAATTCCATTCCTTGCGGCCTCACGTCCTCTACGAGAAAACAATATTGTCCGTGAGGTCACAACTTAGGAATCCCAGAGGGTAAGGCGGTGAAAATTATGACATATTTTAATTAAATCTTTCACTTTGTGAATTGGCAGCTGGAAATCCCATGTTATGGCTTTTTTATCTGTCTTTCCATCCCAATCTCCCTGTCTGATTCCATCGCTCATTCCTTTTTTTGTTTTTACTCAAGGAAGCCTTTGAGGTGTCAGTTTAACAAGTTAAGCTCTTTCACTTCACGTCACAGCCTGACGAAGTCTACATTTGAATTACAAGGCAATCAAAATAAAAGCACAATCACCAATCAAGTGATCAAAACAGAGCAGCTTAAGGACACTTTGAAGTACTAAGTCAAAGAATTGAGTGAAAAATTCCCAAACGGTGATGTAGTCTGGCCAGAATGTATGCTGCCTTGGCGTTGAGCACTATGACCACACAGGTGTGAAGTATCCCTGCTCTGGGAGTACAATCAGTGTCTGCCAACTAACAATGTATGTATTGCAGCACTTTATGAACATCTGTCCATATATCCTTAAGCAAAGCTCAGAAGCACTGCATGACAGTCAGCGCCATGGTTGGTTTCTCTTAGTCCAGAGCCTTTAAGCAGCAGGGTAGGTCTGAGCTAGGAAAGGATTCGGGTGTATGAGAAAGTGACACTTAGACAGTGAGAAGGAAGTAGTAAGAAGAGGCAGTGCTCTCACAGGCCAGTAGATGTCCCTCCATGTTTATAGAGGGAGAGGTGGACTGTTACCTGACCATTCAGTGAAGGCTACTTCTATCTACTGATTGTGCAGGTGTTTGTGTAGACATGCATACATGTTAATACTCAATCTAAGCTTAACAGATAACCACTGATGCAAAAAACACATACCATAGTGCAATGCATCCATAATGACTTTTTGGGGTTTTTTCCATGACTGAACTTACATACACATCATTTTTGCTACCAGCATGACATTAACGTCATACTACTGTAAAAGCAATTTTAACTCTAATAGCAGAAGAACACAAACTAACACAAAGTGAGAAAAAAGTGCTTTCGTCTGTCTCCACCGACCACTAAATTCAATGCTCATCACATGTTCACAGTAACATTAAATAAACGAAACAATGACTAAAAAAGTGCCCTGTCATACCAATGTATTATCACTAGAGAGCTACTTGAGGTTAGTAACACTGACACAGCCTGTGGTTTCTGGTTGATTCTTGTGTGAAGGTCCTTTCCATTCAGCACACTTCAAGGGACATGGAGGCCAAGCCCTCCTACAAAGCAAACACTAAAAACCAAGTCCCATCCACATGTACATATGATATTGGACAAAAGTAACAAGTATAAGGGCTCATGTATGTTACACAGAGATGCACACACCCTGCCACACTTCAGCAGCCACAGTCCTCGGTTCATAATTCTTCACATACTTCTTGAAACCATACAACTTTCACTGCTGTGACCAGCTGGTCCATTCAAGCATGTTAGTCATCTATGTTTCCAACCACTTAATTCTTTAGTGTTTTTCACAGACTTCACTGAATTTCAGACAGTAAGAAAACTAGCCATGTAATCCTAACCGAAGGGTTGTTTTGGTTAGTGACACACAAGTATCGCACAATCTTCACCTAACAAGCCTATTCATTAATGAGACATTGGCTCTTACCTAAAAGGGAACGATTCAAACAAACAACATGCAGCCACAGTGAATCATGGGCACATAAACACATTACAAGGCTTTTTCCACTTCAATAATTGGCAAAAAGAAAAACACCTTCACATGTGGGAAAAATTAATATTCCCTTTGAATTTTTTTTTAAAACAGACCACTTAAGTCATGGCTTATTAATACATTACACAGTAGATACAGAATTTATTCCTTACTCTCAACTCATTCTTTTGACCACATATATACACCCTCACACAAATAAACCTCATTTTATAAAAAAAAAAAAAAACACTAGGAAAATTCAATCAGTGCAACAGTATCAGTTACAAAAGCCAACTCAAAGCAAGAGTAAATAAATGAAACGCACATACAGGCCAGTGGAACCAGAATATGTAGCAAGACTCAAGTAGCCTATGGGAAATCAATGGATGTTATGAAGTACTATGTACAATGTTGGGATCATATTCCAGCAATCATGTAACAATGACTGTTTCCTACAAACTATAACCCACGAACAATAAATATGCATGAAAGCCAATTCAGTCTCTACAAGTGTAGTGCTCAGACTCAATGTATGGCTGTCTGTCCTGGTTTGGAAAATTATATTTTGTCATTAGAAAGAATAAATCATTTTAGCTTTATTTTTCTTATTTTTTTCCAGGGGGAAAAAAATCAGCTTCATTTCATAAATCTAAAATGCATACATTTAAAATCATGTTTATGAATATGTTTGGAGCCCTCTCAACTCACACACCTACTTATTACAGTGCATATACACACAATTGCCCCCCTGCCCCCTCCAGCTTCTTCACTCTGACGATTACTTCCAGCATAACAAGATCTGGGGGTGCTCAGGTTCCAAGAGCTGGTCCCCTCTTGTATATTTTTGTGATGGGATACTAATTCATTCTCAGAGGCTCCGCATAGCAGTAGCATGACACCGACTCTTACATCTGGCATTGGACACTGAACTGGAAGCTGCGCCAACTTGCAACGAAAGTTCCAAGCCAAGAGGCAGGGAGCAAGTTAGAGCGAGCGAGGAAAGGGCCATGTGTTGGGCTGTCTACGCTCCCCTCTGCCCACTACTTCTACTCCACCATAATTTGCTCCTGGTGCTAGAGAGGCTGATTTAGCCCAGAAGGACTTGACACTTCATACTGCTCTATTTGGCAGGGATGAGGATGAGCATTTGGAGAGATGGATGTTTAGGGGAAAAGGGATTTTTTTTAAATAACCACAATTATTCAAAGTATACTGTATATTCTATGTGAATGAGTGCAGTTTTCTGAGTGTTCAAGTGTGTAAAACTCAGTGTATGCCATTAAATAACTGCACCTATGCGTTTTGCTTCACAGCTGGATGTAAGCAGTGTGATTTACTATGTGCTCCAACTAGAAAGATAGAGGTGGGCCTGTGTTTGATTCAACCTTGTTTCTTCTCCTTATCCTGCTCTCTCCTGCTTCCAGCCACATGGAGGTGATCAGGGCTGATGACAATGGTCTGTATCGAGTTATACACTCCAGATTTTGTTTGTGGAAAAAGCAGGAGGAGCGCACACCATGGTCAAAGCGATGTTCAATGTCCCATTTAGGAATAACAGCAACATATAAAAAAGACAAGGCCCCTGATCGGAATGAGGCAACATGCAGAGTCATGGGATGACCATGCAGGAAGACCATGCAAAATTTGATTTATTTTGCTTTGTATGTCACTTGATTCAAACATGTTATGGTGATAAGAAGCATACTTAGCCACTGAAATGTTCATAGAGCAAAACATACATATGCTTTAGCTGTTGTTAGTGATTAAGTCTAAAATTCAAGTTCAATTAGCTATTAAAAAACGTAGATAATCTCCTTAAAACTATTATGATACTGAATTTTTGTGGACAGCTCATACCAATTTGTCATAAACCTGTTTTAAACATAAAACATTAACAAACCAATCCAAGTGTTAGAAAGAGAATTACTGTTGCTTTCCATAAGAAATCTCACTCACCAGGTAAACTTGCTCCAGAATCCCTTGCATGCCCGGTGCCTTCTTCACCCTCGTCCTCTTTGTGTCCTCCGATTTCCCCATAGTAAAGAGCAATGATTAGCTCTAAGATTCGTATAAACATGGGTAGTTGCTGATCGGTAATGGACAACTTCAGGCTCTCCACCATGGTATGGATCTGAAAAATAGTTAGCTATAAATTATATTTTGATATTTGATCCGATTAATGTACAGATTTACATGAAAAATACAGAACGCATCTATCACCTTCTCTTAGAATTCCAGTACTTTTTAAATATTTTTTTCTATACAAATCTTAGTGTAGAAGAGCTTTTGTCTAACTAGGTGTTCGCAGTTGCACAAAATGGTTGAAATTTCTTTAACAAATCTTTATTAAGGTGCTCAAAGTAGGATTAGTACATACTTTTTGGGGGTAACCCAAAAAGTATGTACTAACAGCACTTGACTCAAAATTCTAACACTGATTTTACTTGAGTCATGTCTCAGATCATTTATAGTGTTACCTTAGGTTTTCATGTAGGAAGTAAAATCTTCCCAAAACAAGCAGCTGTCTTCCACATATATCTAACGTCACTGGCTTACAACAATTCACTGATATTAGTCATTATCCTGCTATTGATGTGAGAACAGCTGCCCAAACAAAAGTTAGCCACATTAATCTTTGACATCTATAAACTGTTAATTGAAATTTAAGTTTTTCCATCATATGGCATCTTCAGACAACAGCATACTGAAATTATATTAACCCCTAACATTTCCTTGAGCTTTAGGTTCTAGTTGAGCTTTGGTGAAATGATGGCAGTTATAGTTATTCCTAAAATCACCGGTTGGCTCACTTTTATGACAGATGGGATCTTAGAGTTGATGTTGTCATATGTAAAATGGAGGCGTGTTCTGAAGGAGCATTTGTACAAGAGCGGGTCCTGGTAAAACTCAATCTTGCCACTAGCATTCCGTTTGTCCAAACACACGGTGCAGTCGGCAAAGTTGATCAGTTTTCTTAGGACCAACTCTGGAGCTGCACAAAGAGAAAAGCAAGAGAAGAAGAGAAGATTAAAACAAAATGAGGTATCATTAAAAACAAACAAGTTAAGATATGCGCACACTAACAGAGAGCAGCTCCTGACAGCAAATTCTCATTATCAGTGATCTAGTTAAAATAGAGAGGTAGCTCAGAGTTTGTGTGTGTGTGTGTTTGTGTGTGTGTGTCTGTCTGTCTCTTGGTTGACCACACATCATCAGGTTCTCACTTGACACTGATTCATTTACCCTTGGCAGAATGATAACAGGATCTATTCCCAGAATTATTTCACTGTCTAAACAGTGCCAGTAACCATTACAGTACTCACTACTTGCTTTTAAGAAGTATGTGAAGAACACCTCCTCTTCCTCTTCCTAGCAACTCAATGAAGAGGCACACTTCATGGACACTTGAGTTGATGTTGGATGATTCACATTAGCAGCCATTATTTTTCTAGACACAACTCTAGTACTCTTTACATATGACTTGTTCCTGTTAACATCACCTGTGCTAAATCCAAAGTATTTTCAAACAACAAATGATGATCTACTTTAACCTCCTAGAACCTGGCGTCCACATATGTGGACATCACATTTTCGGTTGTCTAGAATAAAAAACAAAATTTTGCTCTACAAGGGTCTGATATCCACTTACGAGGACATTATACTGCCACTGTTCTATCGAAATTTAAAACGAATGTAATCATATGTGGATCTCATTTTTCTCAGAAACAAAAATCAGGTAAAAAAAAATATATATATATATCAGGTAATTCTGTGTTTTTACATTCATCAGGTCCCAATCAGCCCAAATAGCAAAGAGAAATTAAAAATGCATGCCATGAAAGAGTTTGGGTCTTAGGAGGTTAGGGGACAAGTTCTCCATCTTCTGCTGTGTCAGACATTTGAATGTTGTTGTCTGTCTTTTAAGGCAGTGCTGCTTGCCCAGACTAGTCCAAGAGACTTCAAGTATAATTTCTGATGATGATAATGATGATGATGATAATAATAATAATAATATATTTATAGACAACATATACAGTAAATCCATATGAGCATAAGGCCTAAAGGAAACAAGCTACATTTACATATGTTGTACATACATGTGTAAATCTTAGACTTTGAACTTGAGCTCATTTTTGTCATTGATCAATCTGTATACTATATCCTTCTCTCCACTATTGGGTTTTAGCAAGGTTCTAAAAATGAGACGTCTTTACATATTTAAACAAACTGCAAATTTTAAACGTACGTTTGTCCTTTTTAAAAACTAATTATTAAAATGTTTACTATAGGGGCTACTATCTCAGTATATTTAGTAGTTAATCTAATTACCAAGTAATTTAAGAGGCTATTGCTCACCAGTAATGTCCATGAAGGCTCTTTCCCATAAATCATCCACTGTGTAGCACTCTGCTGAGGTGATGTTGACTGACAGCACAATATCATCTTCCACATACTTAAGGATCAGGTTGTTCACCACAATGTTCACGTTGTTCACCACACGTCTGATCAGACTTTGGACATAACCTAAAAACACACAGGTTAAAACATAACAATCATATTAACCCATAAAATAAGTACACAAAGAAACAAAGACAATAAACCTAATTACCAGGACCCAAAAACACATGGACAAGGACATATTGGATATATGAAAGATTAAATTTGTGTTGAGACACCATAAAAAGAGTAAAAACTAGAGCTACATTCCATAAAAGTGTAGACTCAGTACCACTGACCCCTGCCATCCTTATGGACTCGTAAATAAGAGACTATCCTGACATGTTATTCTTCTATCCCAAAAAAGGGAAAGAAGAAAAGAAAAGGAAAAAAATCAACCTCAACAAAATTTGCAGCTCTACAAATCGCAATGTATTAATAAATCTGAAGGGCTCTACTTTCTCTCAGATGTAAAGTCCTGTTTAACTCCAAATTATGCACATATTGCCATAAATATATCCCTTCCAAGCTCATTAAACTACTGAGGCACCTTTGTGTCCACTTAAACACAAGCAACTTTCACTGAATAAGTATTCACACACACACACTCATACATTAAAAATATGGGTCTTTATACATACACAGAATAGTGCAATTAAAAGCACAATAAATCCCTGTCATAGGAATCCCATAATATGAAAAAAGCAATTTATTTAGGAACTTATGAACTCCTCAAAGGTCAGGATAATCAGGGCTGGCATTTTTCCAAGTTTTCCACTTTTCAGAAGTAAAAGGACACTAATGGAAATGGTTTGCTTGGTGAGGGGTGGCACCTGGGCGGGACTTGCATATTCCCACTTGCTTGATGTGAATTCTCCAAACAATTACCTGCAGTTTTCTCACATGGGTTCAATCAGACATTACACAGACTCTGTAGCAGAGAGCTGGTAGCATAATGACTGTTTAATGTCCAGTCCAACTAATTCTGACATTTGCAGAATTCTAAAAAAAAAAGGCTCTGCTAGGTATTACCAAGAAAAGATCAGGGCTGCAGTGTATGTATGAATATGTCTCATGACAAAATCTGCCAGTAATAAAAAGAACAAAAAAAGGACCAATGGGTGACCTGCGTAATAACTACTTAGTATACTCTGAATTTACACTGGAAAAACTTAGGTCATAACTTTTAGAAATGTAATGCATTAATTAATTTAAAACATTTGCAAGTGTGACTTTCACATTTTGAGGCTATGAAGAGAAAGGATTCTCAATTATACATAAAACTAGAAATTACAGAATTCGACTTTTTTAAAGGGTGAGGGAGGTGAGGGTGACAGTCCCTCTGTTGAGGAAGTGGGTGGATGTAGTAGCCTAGAGCAAGCACAAGAGAAAAAGCAGCCTGACAGATTGGGTTTCAACGGAGCTGAGGGAGCCATCCTGCAGTGTTACCAGTACCTCCTAATGGCCACAGTGACGCCCAGAAACAGAAGCTTTGCAGGAAAAACATACATGGTAAGGTCATTACTCAACAAAGTAAGAAATAACTTAAAATATTACAGACAGGGGAGTTTCGACCATAAAATATGAAAATATACAGCAATAAATCCTCCTAACCACAGGACCAATGGCATTATTCATTCCTCCCAAGTACTGTTAAACACAGTCACTACAAGTTAAAATATATAAAGCTTTAATGCTTTTCCCCTATTTTCCAAACCAAATGTTTTTCTTCCTGTATCTACATGCCTGGCCCAGGCCATAACAGAACCAATAATTAAGTAGAACAAAATGGTGCTGTTGATGAAAATATTTATATGAACTGGTTAACTGTTCTGCCACTTGTACACAGGCCCGACTATGTATTAGCATAATCCAATTGACAAAATTCTCATGAGTTTGCTGCCTGACCAAACACAGCAGCAGGAAGAGAGGATGACATAATATGAACTCAACTCATACTTAATGTGTGTTCATGACATTTGTGCGTGGCCTTGCATGCATGTATGTGCTTGTCTTGAGTGGAGCTGAGTGTGTGCCTGGCAACTTCTTTACATGCATGAATG